>JAESUZ010001810.1:0-223407 GCA_017311185.1 Proteles cristata cristata | reverse complement strand
AGTGATCTCAAGGCTAAATATAGGGTCATTAGGAGGAAACAGTGATGTCATGGTTTTGAGATTTATTTTATTTTGATTTCTTCCACTAAGTTCACGTTAAAGCCCACTGTCTTCATTTGTCTTCCAGAATAATTGGATAGCTCAGAGTAACTTATTAGCCACATTTGTTTTGGTCCCTTTGAACTTAAAATCTAGTTTAAACAATGTTGACAAAGCAGTGCCCGGCTGGCTCATTCGGTAGAGCATGCTGACTATTGATCTCAGGGTTGTGAGTTTGAGCCCCATGTTGGGTGAAGAGATTACTTAAAAATAAAATCTTTAAAAAATTTTTTAATGTTGATATGGATAGTCAGTGGTTCAGACTGCATACATTCTAATTAGATGTAAACTGAAAAAAATACATATGCAATATATATTTCACTCCATATATTTCATTCCATAGCTATGAAGAACCTAAAGATCAAAATACTATACATTCTGTTGTTTTCATGCTCCTTTCTGAAGGTCTGTTGATCTCAAGTCTGTAAAAGACCAATCTGCAAAATAACCAGTTCTCATGATAAAATCGCCTGGAAAATGTTATTAAAGCTAAGAGAAGTGAATTCATACTCAGGCCTAGTTGAAATGACACAGTTTAAACAGTGAGTAAAGGATGCATGACTTGTCCCAAGTGCTATTTTACAACATCAGTTTATGATAATCCCCAAAATGTTTTTAAACACTGTCGGATGAAAATTCTAACAGATTTCCAAAAAAGGGAAGTTTGATAACACAAGTCTAGTTGGTCAGAGACACAGTCTTCATAGGGAATCTCGGAGCTTTCTGTTTATAAAATGAATCCAGTATCATTTCTATTTTTTCCTTTGCGATACAAACAAGGAAAAATGGTAGAAAAGATTCAATACGGTAAACTATAAAGGTATCGCAAGTAATCACCCATATCAATGGGAAGCCGCATGAATGTGTATAAGACAAGTGATTTAGATCAGCCACAATCCAATATGAGGATTTAGGAAACACAGTGAGCTGATGGGAATCCTTGAGCACATTTTTCTGTAGTCAACTGTGGTCAAAAAGCCACGCTGGGCATTAAGCAGTTCCTAAAGCTCCCTCTGACGTGTCAACTCCAGGCAAAGCAGGCTTTGCTCACATGGAACTTTCGGCACATGCTTTTCCTGTGTAGCTCCACAACCAGCGTTTCCTTTCCAGTTCCTCCTGGTCTTTCAGCACAAGTATCTCCTCCAGAAGCCCCTTCGCTGACCTGCCGACATGAAGTGGCTTGCTTCCCTGTGCCCCTCTAGCGCTCTCTACTTCCTTTATCATTACACCTTTTCTTTACTGAGTAAATTTGCCCATCAGGCAAGTCCCTAGTTTCCCGAGGCCAGGAACCAGCATCTGTGCTGTCACCTCCTCAGATGGTCTCTCCTCTAGTATCCGGGACATGCTAAGTACTTTTTGGCTGAATTACCAATGAACAGGACCACAGCGCACAATCCTCTCTTGCCGAGTCTGCCCGCTCTCAGTCGCGGTGTGTCTCCTGCTGGGACACACCTCTCAAAATGCAAAATGCTCATTACAGAGTCACTGCAATGTAAATGTTTCTCCTTGGTGTAAAAGTACCATTGGGTAGAAAGGGTAAAGGTCCACGGGAGGAGGGCACTCGTGGGGATGAGCACTGGGTGTTATGTGGAAACTAATTTGACAATAAACTATTTGTAAAAAAAAAAAAAAAAAAAGGGTAAAGAGTCTCTTTACGGACTCATTCTGAATTGTCTCTAAGTAACTTTTATGTGTTCATCTCTGTATTCGATCGGGAAAAAGTTTGCGTGTCTGTTGTTACACATCGTTCACAAAATTTTGCCTGCCCATACATTCCCTACCGAAAGGAAAGTCTTCAAGACGGGGTGTTCAGGTCGACTTCTGGGGGGGAGGGTGGGGGAGGAGGAGAAACAGAGGCGAGGGAGGCAAACAATTCTACCTGCCAGGCACTGTTCTCAGGACTTTATGTTACCATTAATCTTTACAGTAACCCCAGTTGTTAGAGTTAGATGGGAATCTCTTAATCACCACATACGGAAATTGGGGTAGGTGCGCACGCATGGCGTGCACATGCACACATTACGCAGAATATGGAACCAGCTCGACCCCAGGAGGAATAAAGTCACCACCGGCTGCTTCTGGGTGCTCCTCAGAACAGAACCCAGCAGAGGCGTCCCAGGAGCTGGCCCCACTGTGGCCCTCCGGGCCCGCAGTTTGGTTACATAAGCATTCACTTTGCAATCATCTGTAAGCTATATAGTTAGATTGCATGCACTTTCTGTATGAACGTGATGCTTTGCAATTAAAAATAAAAGGGTGAAAGACAAAAGGAAGGGAAGGAGGGAAAAAGGAGGGGAGATGGGGAAAAAGAGCGACAGGGAGGGAGCGGGAAAGGGAAGGGGCGGGAAAGGAAGAGCCTGACAAAGGAAACATTATGTAACTGTTAGCTATTCTTGTCTGAAAACAACTTGCTATGCTTTTGGATGCATTTTTGAATGTAGGAACAATATACTGATCAGTAAGATGTATCCAGTGAAGTGTCATGGGCGCAAATAGCTCTTTTTTGGAGGGGGCTCTACTTCTGTTTGAAAACAGCACAGTGTTTCACCTCTTCTTCCTGTGTAACTTTTTTTTATTGTAAAATATTACAAACAGAGAAAGTTAAAGAGAATAACAACTATCTGCATACTTATCACAAAGCTTTATCAATGCTTTATCTTGTATCCTGTGCCAGTAATTTTTAAGTACAAAATAATTAGTTATACAATTATGCAAGTGGAACACCCCCTCCCCAACATGTGTATCTTCCCTCTTCCTGTTTGTTTCATTCTTATGGGCATCATCATGATGAATTTATTATTTACTACTGCTGTGCATTTAAAAATTTAAGTTTTTATTTATTTTTGAGAGAGACAGAGAGAGTGAGCAGGGGAAGGGCAGAGAGAGAGGGAGACACGGAATCGTAAGCAGGCTCCAGGCTCTGAGCTGTCAGCACAGAACCCAGTGCGGGGCTCAGACGCCCAAGCCATGAGATCATGACCTGAGCCAAAGTTGGACACTTAACCGACTGAGCCATCCAGGTGCCCCAATCGTTTTCATATACATATGTGTATATATATATATATATATATATATAGCAACAAGCAATACTAGAAAGAACATTCTCATACTTGTCTCCTGTTATGTAAAGTTAAGACTTTTCTAGATATATTTCTCAAAATGGAATTGGTGAATCAAAAGATAGTGCTATGTCCAAATTGTTCCCCAGACTAGATTTTCTATTTGCACTCCCACTAAACCATATAAGAATTCTCCTCAACTGGTCTCTTTACCAGAACTTTCCATTACGTTGCCTTTACATTTTTGCCAATTTGACAATGTGAAATTGGTATTGTGGTTTGAAGATATATTTCACTAACACTAAAGAAGTTATACATATTTTCAAATGCTTCTGTCATTTTAATTTTCTCCCATGTTGATTGCCTATTTTTGTTTTAGGTCATTAATCTTTTATTTATTCCTAGGTACTCTCTAAAAATTCTTCTCTGGTATCTCTTTCCTCTCTGGTAAGCAGATTCTTCAGGCAGTTTTTTAAAGTGACATATATACACACAGAAAAGTACACAAATGGGGCGCTGGGTAGCTCAGTCGGCTGAGGGTCTGCCTCTTGACTTCAGCTCAGGTTATGATCTCATAGTTCATGGGTTCGAGCCTCACGTAGGGCTCCGTGCTGACAGCTCAGAGCCTAGAGCCTGCTTTAGATTCTGTGTCTCCCTCTCTCTCTGCCCCTCCCCTGCTCATGCGCTCACACATGCGCTCGCTCTCTCTCTTAAGATAAATAAACTTAAAAAAAGAAAGCCTTATTAAAAAAAGAAAAGTACACAAATAATAAGTGCACAGATCAGTAAATTTTCACAAAGGTAACCAAGTGGCCATATCACAAAATAGTACATTACCAGCACCCAGAAAAATCTTCTTTTGTTCCTTCTCACCAGGATAAACACTAGCTCAATTCCTACTACTATACGTTATTTTTTGCCCTGTTTTTGAACTTTATGTAAATAGAATTACTCAGTACTTACCACCTAGTGTGTGGCTTCCATTCAATAATATTGGTGAGCAACTCATCTGTTTGTTCTGTGACATATTGTACTCTACCGTATGAATATATTACAACGTATGTATCCAGTCTACAGCTGATGGCTATTTAGATAGCTGACAGTCCAGGAGCTCTTTGCAAGGAGCATTCTCACAGGGGTTTTGTTCATACACCAGCATTTCTGCCGCGCGCGTAGCTAGGAAAGCAATAGCTGGGTCTTACGGGATTATAGTATGTTCAACTTTAGTAAAGCCTCTCAGACAACTTTCAAGAAGAATTGTTTCCATTTACACTCCCACCTGCAGGGTATGAGAGTTCCAGTTACTCCACAGCCTCGCCCAAACTTGGTGTTATTGGTCTTTTCCACGTGAGGCATTCTAGTGAGCATGAAATGATTATCTTGGCAATGTGCATCTCCCTGCTGAAGTTCATCACTTTTCAAATACCCTCTCTCACACTGAGACTTGCTTTTTCACTATTTTTGTGTTGCCCTTTGATGAACAGAAGTTCTTAATTTCAGTGTAGTACACTTCTTTCTTTTTAATTAGTGCTTTCAGGTAGCAATATTTTGCTATTCCCAAAGTCATTAAGACATTCTCCTATGCTTTCTACTAAATGTTTTGTCCTTTTTACCTGTCACATATACATAGACAATCCATCTGAGATTGATTTGGGCATACGGTTAAGTTAGAGGGTCAAGATACCCTTTTCATAGGGACATGGGGTTGACTCAGCATCACTTATTAAAAAGACCACCCCAAGGGGCGCCTGGGTGGCTTAGTCGGTTAAGCGTCCAACTTTCGCTTAGGTCATGATCTCGCGGTTCGTGGGTTCGGGCCCCGTGTCGGGCTCTGTGCTGACTGCCAGCTTGGAGCCTGGAGCCTGTTTCAGTCTGTGACTCCCTCTCTCTCTGACCCTCCCCTGCTCACGCTGTCTCTCTCTCTCCTAGAAATAAATAAAAAACATTAAAATAAATAAATAAATAAATAAATAAATAAAAAGACCACCCCTGGGGTGCCTGGCTGGCTCAGTTGGTGGAGCATGCGACTCTTAGGGTTGTGAGTTTGAGCCCCACGTTGGGTGTGGAGATGACTTGGGGCACCTGGGTGGCTCAGTCGGTGAAGGGTCCTACACTTGGTTTCAGCTCAGGTTGTGATCTCAGTTTGTGGGTTTGAGCACACTTACCCATATTTTTAATTTAAATTGAAATCAAGATGAATTTTGAAGGCTAAAGATCCACTGATTCTTTTTTCTTTTCCCCCACTCAAGAAACAATTCTGGAGCACTTATAACGTACGAAGAATGATGCTAGGCTCTGGGAACTTGGAAGGCCGAACACTCATTAACTAATCACTGCACTTAACAAGTATTTTTTGAGAAATTATGCTGCACCTGGGACCGCGCAAGGCACTGGAGATAGGGTTCTCCTCAAAGGGGTCTCATTTCACAGGGAGAGACTAAGACACAGATGCCAATCATACAGCATGGGAAGCTCACTGACGAACACGTACGTGATCATCCACAGAGGGGCAGCTGACACCTGTGAAGACCTCGCACAAGCAGTGATGCCTGAACTGAAGCTTAAAAGGCAAATGTAAGTTAATTAAGCACAAGGGGTGTAGAAGCAGGAATGGTGCATCAGGAGTAAAAGGCCAAAAGTTGGCAAACAAAACAGAATCGTTCATTCCTTCATCAACAAAAATTTACTTTCTCTTCTGTCACAGACACTGTATTAAGCACAAGGTACTGGTAAGTAAAAATAGGTCTAGTCCCTGTTCTCCCGAGTAGCTCTAACATAAAGGGTAAGTGGCATTTATAACATGATATAGAAGCCTTTTGCCTAAACATCTATTAATTTCTAAATACTTTCTTGTAATATAGTCTGCATATTATGTTACTAACACAGACGTTAACAGTACGTGTATTAAATAGCTATAATTTAATTTTTTACTGGGAGGTCTCAGAAACTCATTTACAGTTTGGTTGTTCTAAAACAAGATTTTCTAAATGAAACTATATTGTAAATGATGCATATTGGGTTTCCCCGCTGGCCCCCAAAACCTGCATGATACATATGACACATGCTGTAGAGCATTAATAGTCCTATTTCAAATATACTGAATCATCATTATGTCAAGTGAGTGGAAAACTGGAAGACTCTAGGAATATGCTGTAAAAGAAAAGACCTGCGTCTCATAGAAGTTATGATTTAGTAAGAGACAAATCACTATTATACACATGAGTGTATAATGATAATCTGAGATGAAACTAGGATAAAACAAAGGGACCAGTGGACATACAATGAGCACCGGAGCCTACTCCTGAGCTCTGGGAAGACCAGCCTGGCAACCAGGCAAAGGGGTGAATTAATGTTTTCATGTGGGGGGGAGGGGCAAATACTCAGTAGTAGAATCAATGGATCATATGGTAGTTCTCCTCTTAATTGTTTGAGGACCCTCAACAAATGCTGTCTTCCCCAGTGGCTGCACCAGTTTGCATTCCCACCAACAGTGCAGGAGGGTTCCTGTTTCTCCACATCCTCGCCAACACTTGTTTCTTGTGTTGTTGACATCAGCCATTCTGACAGGTGTGAGGTGATAGATCTTTATGTTTTGTTTTGTTTTTTGACAGAGAGTGCGAGAGCACGAGCAGGGAAGAGGGGCAGAGGTAGAGTGAGACAGAATTTTAAGCTGCCTCCACACTCAGCACAGAGCCCAACGTGGGGCTCAATCCCGTGACCCCAGGATAATGACCTTTGCTGAGATCAAGAGTCAGATGCTCAACCCACTGAGCCACCCAGGTGCCCCATCCTCTGCCCATTTTCAATTGTATTTTCCCCCTGGTGCTGAGCTGTGTAAGCTTCTTATATATTCTGGATATTAACCCCTTATCAAGTAATGTATAGAACTGTTGAATCATTACATTGTACACCTAAAACTAATATAGCACTGTATGCTAACTATACCTCAATAAAAAACAAGGGTGATGAAAGAAGAACATTCTGGATAGGATGTTAAAGGAACTGGGGCGAGATCAGCTTACAGAATGCAAGAGTGGAGTAGAGTACCATGAGAAAGACCATGTCCAGACGACACAACGTCTTGTGAATCATGTCATTTTTTTCTAAGGGCAAAGGGAGAGATCAAAAGCAATGGAGTATCATGGCAGATTTACATATTAAATGGCCCATCCCTTCTGCGACGTGGAGAAAAGATTGTACAGAGTCCAGACTAGAAGGCAGGCATCCAGTTACAAGGTTACCATGCTGATCCAGGAGAGGTGGCAGTGGCTCAGACCACTGTGGCAATAGCAGTGATGGAGAAAAGGTAAATAAGTGGGACACATATTGAGGTGCTAGGACTTGGTGCAGGATTACTGAGAGGGCAGAAAGGGGGTGTGAAGGATGACTACAAATTTTTAGCGCTATTTAGGAAGAGCTGACTGAACAGTGAAAATGAGGAAGAAAAGTGACTAGGCGTTATGCAGACATGTGACGTGAACAACAGAACGGATAATGATTTAGCCACTGAAATGTTCAGAGACACAGCAGCGGGTTTAGGAAGAAAGGTGATGAGTTTCATTTTGGACTTGCTGCGTTTGAGATACTTGGGTACTCCATGGGTACAAGACAGGCAGGTAGTTTAAAGACCGGAGTCTGACATTGACAGCAGAATGTCTGGAGTAGAGACAAAGGTCTGGGATTCCTGATTTTGCAGGTTACGCACAGTTGGCCCCATCGGTGGGATTGACATGGGACTCTGGGGGAATACTACCATTAAGAATTAGGATTGTGGGGCTCCTGGGTGGCTCAGTCAGTTGAGCATCCAACTCGATTTCGGCTCAGGTCATGATTCCAGGGTCATGAGATCAAGCCCTGTGTAAGACTCCATGCTAAGCATGGAGCCTGCTTAATATTCTCATTCTCTCTCTCTCTCTCTCTCTGTCCCTCTCCCAACCTTGTGCTTGCATTCCCCCTCTAAAAACAAAAATAAAATAAAGAATTAGGATTTCATGGGACGCCTGGGTGGCTCAGTCAGAGGAGCGTGGGACGCTTGATCTTGGGGTTGTGGGTTCGAGCCCCACACTGGGTGTAGAGATTAGTTAAAAATAAATTTTTAAAATTTTTTTTAAAAATTGAAGGTCTTACAACCTCTCATATTGATTAGAACCCAACCTCTTTTCAGCCACGTGTTTATATAATCCCTAAGTAAATCACATCTTGTCATTGCAAACTCCCCAGGTTTAATTACAACCCTTGCTGGCTGAGTGCATAGTGATGGAGAATCAGATTCACTATTTTCCTCCAATGGAAACCACATGCCGAGTAAAGAAAAGCAGAAGAATTTAACATTGCCTCGTTCGCCATCTTTCTGTTCCTATCCGGGAACTGGGCCTTCTCCCTCCTCTCCATGCGTGAGACCGCATGCGCAAGCCGGGCCTGTGTGTGCCATGCTCAGAAAACCATGTGCAAACCGGGGGTGTGATTTACCATGACACCTAGTGTTTTTATCAAACTTTAAGTGTACTCCCATCCAGTGAAAAATTAAACTTTGGTATGAGGCTTGTGGACAGCCTTGTACCACTCCAGTATCACCTCTGGTACAATCCTTTATAGTTCCCGTCGTCATCGCGGGGTATTGGGGGAAAGTTTTCAACTAGCAATAAACACACCTCAGATAAACCTCATTGACTACGACACTGCCCCTGTACAAAGCTACAATCCTTTACATTTCGAACGTCATTAAAAGTGTGTCCAAAGTAACTTGGCTTGCTTTCCTGCTTTTGCTACATACACAGTGGCCATACCAGCAGGTACTCAGTATGGTGACTATTACATTCATCAGGACTCCTGGCTGAAAGCGACAAAAAACCATATGAAACCAACTTCAAGAAAAAAGAATTATTGCCTTTGATAGCTAGGTAGCTCAGAGAATCTAAGAAAAAGCTGCGGAGTCTTAAAATCAGGGAACACCGCGACCAAGACACTTTACCCACTGGGATTTCAACTTGTTTCTGCTTCTCTTGATGAGTTAGTTTCATATGTTGTTACTGTACATTATCCTCTCCATGGGGTGGGAAAGATGTCACCCCAGTCAGAGTCTGGCTGCTTCCTTTCCACTCGAGTTGCTTTCTCCCCATATTCAGGAAGCAAGAACAAGGAATGATTCTGTTTGCTGGGGAGACGAGATATTTCACTGGGTCAGGCCTGGGCCAGAGACATTTGCCACCACAATAAAGAATATGAGAGAGGGGGCACCTGGGTGGCTTAGTCGGTTAAGCGTCCGACTTTGGCTCAGGACATGATCTCACAGTTCGTGGGTTCGAGCCCCACGTCCGGCTCTGTGCTGACAGCTTAGCCTGGAGCCTGTTTCAGATTCTGCGTCTCCCTCTCTGACCCTCCCCTGCTCATGCTGTCTCTCTCTCAGAAATAAATAAAAACATTTAAAAAAAAGAATATGGGATGGGGCGCCTGGGTGGCTTAGTCGGTTAAGCGCCCGACTTTCGCTTAGGTCATGATCTCGCGGTTCGTGGGTTCGAGCCCCGCGTCGGGCTCTGTGCTGACTGCCAGCTCAGAGCCTGGAGCCTGTTTCAGAGTGTGACTCCCTCTCTCTCTGACCCTCCCCTGCTCGCGCTGTCTCTCTGTCTGTCTCTCTCCTAGAAATAAAAAAAACATTAAAAAAAAATTTTAAAAAGAATATGGGAAAGCTTTTGAGGTCTACCAAAGAAAACCATTACCATACTATCCAATCATTATCATACAATCCACACAACAGTGATGTTGAAAATCTAATCTTTTGGGCGGCATGGAAAAAGCCGTGACAAAACCTCAGAATCATCCTTGTGAATGTTAATTCTCACTGGGGAAATACTGTCTACGTAGACAGAATAAGATTGGGGATGGAAGCCTGTAGGCTCCCGAACATCCCTAAAATATCATATTTGGAGTAAATGTTAATCTCTAATAACTGAGACATGAAAATCATTTTCAGTTACTTTTGAACCCAAAGTTGCCGTTTAGTCTAGATTTTGCTACATGCAAAGTTTAATAAAGAATAATCTAAACCAATAACTTTTAATTTGGTGATGAAGCTAATCTTTTTCACGATCCATTAATCACATGCTTATATGGTATTCTCTTCGCAAGATTCTGTTTCTTAAAAATAATATCAACATGACATCATATAAACATCATTTACAGATTAAAGAGGAAGTATATCTGTAGCCATGATTCCTGGGAGAAATGAAAACTAATAATAACATGTACTGTAGCTCAATTCTCTTTATCAGTCCTTCTTCAAAACGAAAAAATTAACTATAGGGACAAAGAGCCATTTTTTGAACATGATCAGACCAAACAACGCTGTTTGCAAGATTCACTAACTGGAATGCGAACACTTAAAGGATCAAGAAACGAATACATTTCAGAATATGGTTAACAGCACAATATACAGCTTATGTGAATGTTGTTCCCCAGTCAAGGTTCACCAATAATTCAAAATATACAATTAGTTTTATTACTCACAGTACAAAGCCATTTTTATGTGAAATTGGCCTACGGTATGTTTTACTCAGAAATGTCATGAGTCTTAAATAAAGCAAATTTGAAGTGAATAAAACATTCAGTGTTCCCTTTAAAATTACTGTGCCAACCTTCAAATAGGTTTTCCTATTCCAGAGGACTTGGCAGTGGACTCTGTTATGTAAGTCAAATTTTTAAAAAACAGATTTGAGATTTTGGACCTTGTATAAAACCATTTTCTACAAATTTCTCTGGAATCCCAACTCTAAGGAGACTTTTTCTTCTTTTTTAAATTTATTTGAGAGAGTGAGAGACAGTGCACCAGCGGGGGAGAGGGGCATAGAGAAAGGGAGAGAGAGAATCTTAAGCAGGCTCCATGCCTAGCATGAGCCCAATGCAGGGCTCGATCCCATGACCTGAGCCCAAATCAAGACTTGGACGCTCAACTAACTGAGGCGCCCCCTCTAAGGAGACTCTGAATCTGGCTCTTGTAGCTGATCTGGCTCTCACTATCATGAAGACTGAAATGATTCTCTGACTGTAAGCTCCGTGTCCTTTTCTCACGCAAACGATATTCTGTGCTAGAGCACATTTGATATCTCACAGGTGCAGAGAGCATAGATTACATGGTAGTGTAAAGGCAGACATTTGAAACCCCTTTAGATGTTTGCGTGCCTTTTTCAAAGCTTGTAAAACTTGCTGCGATGTTAACAACTGAGAAAGTAGCAGGACATGGGACCTGCAATCGAAATGACATAACCATTGACGGGTCTCCTTGAACGAGTCCCTCACTGTCCCTGTGCCTTAGTTCTCTTCTTTTAAGTGGAGGTAATAATAGTTACATCAGAGCAGTAAATAAAATGATGAATGAAAAACCTGGCACGCCGCCACTTCATAAATAGTTACTGTTATTATTTGGTTCTGTTACAAGGAGTAAACCTCAGCTTCGAGCATTTAATATTAATTTGGGTTGAGAAGCAAAAAGTTATTTTTTGGACTTATCACTAGGGACGAACCTAATGCCAATAGTGGCTTTACTCAAACTTGCCAATGGATGGAAATGCATATAAAATGTCTAGAAAGAATGTTAAATAGCCATGTCCCACAGTTCTGAAATCCTGAGAACCCATTTCCATGCTGGGTGTTGGCCATTCATATTCTTTTTTTTTTTAATAGTTTATTTATTTTTGAGACAGAGAGACAGAGTGTGAGCAGGGGAGGGGCAGAGAGAGAGGGAGACACAGAATCTGAAACAGGCTCCAGCCTCTGAGCTGTCAGCACAGAGCCTGATGCGGGGCTCAAACCCACGAACTGTGAGATCTGACCTGAGCTGAAGTCGGATGCTTAACTGACTGAGCCACCCAGGCGCCCAAAGGCCATTCATATTCTTGATCACACAACAGGAAAGCCTGACAAGCATCTGCCTCGGTTTACCCCTCAAGACACTAGGCTTAGCCTGTGCAATAAGAGTTCAAATTCCTGAGGTGCCTGGGTGGCTTAGTCGATTAAGCATCTGACTCTCAATTTTGGCTCAGGTCATGATCTCACAATTCATGGGTTTGAATCCATCATTGGGCTCTGCGCTGACAGCGTGGAGCCCGCTTGGGATTCTCTCTCTCTCCCTCTCTCTCTCTCTCTGCCCCTTCCCACACAAACACATGAGCACTCTCTTTCTCTCTCTCTACCCCTCACCACACAACACATGAGCACTCTCTCTCTCTCTCTCTCAAAAATAAACAAACATTAAAAAGTAAAATAAAAAGTTCCTCAGGTGAGCAGAAATCCAAATTCTGTTTTGTAACGCTCTTTGTTGTTACTGTATCATTAACAGTTTTTCCATGTCACTATCATTTTACAAACATAATTTTAAATGGATTCATAATATAGGTGAGCTGCTATAATTTGTTTGATTTGTGCTTGGCTTCTAGTTCAGGCAAGGCACGGGTTATATCCTTGCTATTTATAAAGTGACCTTAACTTGAGTCTTAATCCCCAGGCACAGCCTTATGGTTTTGTAGATATGAGTGGTTAAGACACAGTGGGCTCCGATGTCAGTGTGAACTCACACACCAGCCTTGGAAAAATTGGTTAGCTATGGCGGTGCCGGCTTCTACATCTGTTACATAAGATGATCATAATGCCACCTCAAGATGGGGATGATTCAATCTGAATATGTAAAGTACTTAGCACAGTGCCTAGCACGACAAAAACATTCAATAAATCTTATCTATTGACAAAATTTAAAAAAGAAAGAAAGCAGCAGCCTCTGACATCTGGGAAGTAGCCAGGCCTTCCCGGCTGCCTCTGGCTGTTCCCCTCCTCGCCATAAACGGTGTCACAGACTATTAGACAAGCTTACTTTAGTGATCGCAGCCACCAACGTGACCCACTCTAGAATCCCACCTGAGCACGGACAAAACAGGAATGTGGAACACAAACTAGGAAACAGCCCTTCCCCCAGCAATGAGTGACTGCTGCCTCTTTGCCTGTTATAACCTCAGCCTCATGCTGGTGTTGTCCTAGTAAGATGTACTCAAATATCTAATCATAAAATCCCCTGTCCCTGGCAGCGTCCAACGCAAAACCAAGCCTCAGTTCCTTACCTCCGGCTGGTTCAGTGGGTGGAGTCTGAGACTTCTGACCTCGGGGCTGTGGGTTCGAGTCCCATGTTGGGTGTAGAGATTACTTAAAAATGAAATCTTCAGAAAAAAAACAGCAGCATTGGAACTTTTGTAAAAGGGTCACACCTTTCTATCAGAATATTCTTTTTTTTAATTTATTTATTTTATTTTTTTATTTATTTCTAGCAGAGAGAGAGAAACAGCGTGAGCAGGGGAGGGTCAGAGAGAGAGGGAATCACAGACCGAAACAGGCTCCAGGCTCTGAGCTGGCAGTCAGCACAGAGCCCGACGCGGGGCCCGAACCCACAAACCGCGAGATCATGACCTAAGTGAAAGTCGGACGCTTAACCGACTAAGCCACCCAGGCGCCCCTATCAGAATATTCTTTAACCACAAAACACATTCTTAGAATGTTGGCCTCAGTATTACTCAAGACTAAAAAATTTTTAAGGGTCTAGCTGTAAGGCCATAGGTTGTTCCTAATTTATAAACGGATTCTTCCAGAAATTCACTTAAAGTTCATTGGTAACAGAGGTTCCAATTGAAACCATGTCATAAATGATCATTAGGTTTACTGTTCATCCCCAAGCCTACTTAATCCTGAGTAAATGTGAAGTACTATCTCAAATGCACCATCATTTATGCCTTCGTGTCCAGATAAAAATGCATTCTCACTGTGGGAGTTCTGTCTCACAGAAAATAGCAGTATATATCACGCTAGGTGCCAATAACATGACTCCCTACAAATGTAGACGTATGGCCAGGACAGGGTTTATTAGAGTTCATAGCAAGAACCTTGGAGTTAAAGCAACAGGGATGGTTAATTCAGTGAATCGGGGGCTCAACAATGTATCAAGGACCCAGCTGAGCGAGCCCACCCTTAGCTTTCTGCCCTTGTCTGAGTATCAGGGAGGGCTGCCGCGCTTGGCCACATTCCCACACGGACAATAAAGCCCAGGGAGGAAGACCAGACCTTATGCCACAGTGATCCCTTCTTGAGGAAGGGGAACCTTCTTCTAGAGAAATGCTCCCCCCTCCTACGAAGCTCCCTCACCGTGAAAACTCCTCTCATTGGCCCAGGAGTGTATCACATGACCGCGCTGAAACTGATCACCGCAAGAGGAAACGTTCTCAGAATCACCCGGGGGCTTTGGAAACAAAATTCCAATTCTCAGCAACAGTAGGTTTTCAAAGTTCCCCAGCTGTTCCGAGTATACTTAGAAGCCAGCCCTACTGCGTTAGCCTCATCAAGTTTCACCCCGCCTGGCCTTTGGGGCTCTGCCAGCAGCCATGCGGCAGGGAACAGTCAAGGCCATGGGTGACCCACGAACTACATCTACCACACGGATACACATTGCAATAGCGAAGACAAGGGGTCTCTGCAGCTCGGTCACTCGCTAGATGACTTTTGACGCCTAGCTTAATCCTTAATCCCCTGCAAAAACTGGAAAAGAAAATAACTTATAAACTTCCGCTCCTGAGTATTGTTAAACATACGAGCCGCTACACTGAGGTGGCTGTAACGCCGTGTGACAGCCTAGTAAGCAAACCAAGGTCTAAGCCTCTAAATGCCTCAAGGTTATGAAATCGAAACGCTATGAACAACCAATCACAAACAGCCAACCATGCTTGCAACGATGGCCCAGCAACCATTTCCCTGCTTTCCTTCGGCCTTTTCTCTAGAAACTCTCTCGCCTGAGCTCCTGTCCGCAGAGCTCACGCAACCACTTCCGGTTCAGTGCTGCCACATTCAAATGGCCTTCTGCTCAAATAAACACTTAATATTTTTAATATACCCCCGTTTATCTTTTAACAGTTCTCATCTCAGAGCAGGGAGCCGGAGGAGACCACCTCCCCAACCAAGCCCCTGACACCCCCCTCCCCTCCCCCTGCCCCCGGAGCAAAGAGAAGTACCTGCTGTGCCCCTCCGAAGTCGCTCCGTCTGCAGGGATGGCAGGCAAGCCCCCCTCGGATCCGGGTTCTGATCCGCACCTGCACCTGCAGCTTCCCGCCTCATGAGCTTTCAGACGTTATTGGCTTATTTGAGCATTTCTTTTTCCAGACGGATCCAGAAAGCAACTGGAGTTGGACTCAGTCCGACTTAAAAAGCAGGCCGGGTCCAGGACGGACCGGTTCCGCCTTACAAACTGGTCCGGAACTGACTAGGTCCGACTTAGAAGCCGGACTGGGGCCGGTGGGACACCTCAGGTGGATAAAATTTTCTCTTAAGGCAGAACAAGTAATAACCTTCAATTACAGTGGCCAACCACAGTGAAGAACTTTTAACCAGCTTAGATAACATGATCAATTTACGAGATGCCCTAGAGAAAAACGGGTCTTGCCACTCACCGTAAAGGGGAGAGAGGGGAGCCGGGGGGTGGGGTGGGGGGCTCAGTTGGTTAAGGGTCTACTGATTTCTGCTCAGGTCATCACCTCAGGGTTCCTGAGTCCGAGCCCTGTGTTGGGGCTCTGTGCTGACAAGGTGGAGCCTGCTTGGGGTTCTCTCTCCCCCTCTCTCCCTGCCCCTCCCCTGCTCGGGCTTTCTCTCTAAATAAATAAATAAACAAACTTTAAAAAGGGGGGGGAGGGTAAGGAGAAAATTCTTTTCCCTCCTCTACAGTTTCTGGTGACCATGATAAGACCTGCTGGGGCTCATCCCCACTCACTCGGGAGCCTAAAGACAGCATCCTGGGAAAACTGGCAGAAGCTGGCAAAGGGTAAGAATTCATACCGAAATCAACTCTTCCAGACCTCTCTCTGTTGCCTGATCGAGAAAAAGTAAATGTCATGTTTTCCCTTCCTTTCCAAATTCCGAATGGCAGAAAATATATGTTATTCATGCTTTCTCTCCCAAGGACAGGTATTGTGTCTAGATAAGGCTGGGCAGAAACATGAATCTCATTCCATTTGCAGCTGGGGTCCCACCAACTGGTAAAATACCCCAGCAATTGCAATTCTCAGGAAAACTGTCCAGGTATTTCTGTTGGTTATTTTCCCCAGTGGCTCTGGATCTTGGGAAAGAAGTATCTTTTGCACCTCTTTGCCAACCCCTCTCAGCTCCATGGGTTTGTTCATTAGGGCCAGAAATATTTACTGTTTGTCCCAGCTGAAACCTGACGAGATACTCAAAAGGATTTTTTTTAAGCAGCTCTTCGGTCATAAATTGGCCAAAATGGCCAAATTGGAACCTGATATTCAGAGCCAGATAAGACGGTTTTTAGGCCTTCTCCCCTAAGCTAAAATGAAACTATGTACCGAGGGGGAAAGAAAAGATTTTAAAGGCACTGTGGGAGGATTTGCTAAAATGTTGTAAAGAAATCGTTTGATTTGTTGCAGATCTTCTCCCTGATACCAAGAAGCAAATGGAGGATCACAGGGTTGGAGGGCTGGGTCAAGTGGCTACATATTCAGATTGCAACCTAGTTCTTTGAAGAATTAGAAACTGTATTTGTGTTACAGTCTCAGTCTTTACAAGAACAGAAATGCAGCTCTGGAAAAAACACAAACCCACCTATCCTTTCTACCAATCCCAAGCCCTCCCCTATCCATCTCAAAGCCTTGCAGATATTGTAAAAGATTTGGATTCAGAAAGCAAAGGTCCTTCTTGTAGAAACATTCTTTCTCTGTGACTTTGTGATGCAAATGTACTTCCTGGTTTTCTCTAGGAACCCAGAGCCATCTTCAATTTCAGGGAGATAATACTTATCAGAAAAACAAAAAGAAGCTATTTGGAAATAAGGTGAATGAATCCACAAATATTAGTAAAAAGCTTTAACCCTCTGAGCAGGTAACCTAAACTCAGTCTATCTGCCAGAAACACAATTTAGATACAACCATTCTTTTAAAATAGTGAGTTTTGGGGTGTCTGGGTGGCTCAGCTGGTTGAGCATCCAAAATAAATAAACATTAAAATATAAAAGCTAGTTTAGGTTTGTCAGTTTAATTAAAACAGGCATGTCCTGAGAATTACCAGCATTAAATAGAATACTTCGATTCTACCTAGGTTTACTAAGAGTCAAATAAGGTAATATGCTATCTCTGTTACATAATAAGTCAGCAAGAACGGTTAAGTTTGGGACCCCTCGGTGGCTCAGTCAGTTAAGCATCCAACTCTTGATCTCAGGTCTTGATCTCATGGCAGTGAGTTCAATGAGAACGAAGTGGGAATGAAGCCCCATTTAAAAAAAAAAAAGTTTAGCTGCTTAACATCTCATGAAATTTTTGTAAGTAATCTAAATATAATTGTTAAGAACAATTAAATAAAGGTAAGTGAAAGTTTATAAATATACTTTTCAACAATAAACATGCCTTATGGTAGGTCTATTTAAATATAGTTTCCAAAATCTTCTTGAGAACTTGAAACCTTAGTTGTACTGAGACAAGTTAAATGGTGGCTATTCATTGACTACCTCAATCATTCCAAATATGACAAAAATACTAAAACATTGAATACTGAACATGGGTTTATCCACTTTGGCTTTCTTTTACAGAGAAACTAAATATATTGGGATCTATTAGCAAATATCTTTTGTGCCACAGTGAAAATTTTACCATGAGAAAGAATGTACTTCTAGAAATTGTGAAATGTATTTATAAATTTCCCCCAATCCGCAGAATGCTAGTGTAACAGACAGCCCATGTCGCTGACTTCTTAGTTTTCACTAAGAATAAAGGATTCTAAGGGCTAAGGATTCTAATCAACATAATTAGTAATTACAACTACTTGGGAATAATAATGGTGCAAGGAAACTACTGGGTCTGTCTGTAACCGGAACTGGATCCTGACTTGAGATATTTGTTGAATGGGGCCTCCTGGCTGGCTCAGCAGGCAGGGCATGTGACTCCATCTCAAGGTTGTGAGTTCAAGCCCTGCCCCCTCCCCGGGCATAGAGATTACTTAAAGAAATATAGTCGTTGAATGAATGAATTAGGTCAAGGAGAAATTGCCAAAAAGTGCCTACTATTAATGGCAAGCATTCACCCAAAACCTATTATGTGCTAGTCTCCACACAAACGCATGTACACTGAGATCTATTCCTGAAACAACCCGATGAGGTAGGAGCCACTATAACCTTTAAATGTAAGAAAGCTGCATCTCACAAAAACTAATCACTTGTCTTAGGTCACAAACTAGAAGTGACAAGTATGGCACTAGATCACAGAGCCCACCAGGTTCTCTACATTCAAGAGGGAAAAGGGGGGGGGGTGCCTGGGTGGCTCAGTCGGTTAAGCATCTGACTTCAGCTCAGGTCATGATCTCACAGTTTGTGGGTTCGAGCCCCACATCAGGCTCTGTGCTGATTGCTCAGAGCCTGTTTCAGATTCTGTGTCTCCCTCTCTCTCTGCCCCTTCCCCACTCATTCTCTGTCTCTCAAAACTGAATAAATGCTAAAAAAAAAAATAAAAATAAAAAAAAGAGGGAAAAGGATGCTCCACCCACATTAAAGATGGAGGGCTCTTTAGCGGTTCCTAATCTAGAGGCGGCCTGCAAAGGGGACTGTCATTGGTGGGATTTGTAGATTTTTTAGGATCCTGGAAACTTCTACATTCTTGGGACTGTTTAGGGGGAACAGGGGAGAAGGTGTGGCTCAAGGACATAAGAAGGGGTGGAAATGGAGAGAAAGGAAAGCATCTAAAGTCTTGCCCTGCAAGGTTAGAATCCAGAGAGGAAATCTCCATTCTCCAAGAAAAAAATTTTTCTGAAGCTAATATTCAGTTGTGGTTTAGCCACAGCCATCACTTGTGCCCTAGAGCTTCCCCTGTCATTTACCGGGAACGTCACCATCAAAGGCTCATTGCTAATAAACCAAAACCTGAAGAAGAATCACAGCTCCAGTTCTGGCTTCACCCCTATATTATCATTATAGACATAGGTCACTCTCTGTCCATCTTCCCCCAACCTGTCCCTCTCATGGCCCTTATTCTGGCCAAAGGATCTACTGCTTATCCAACTCGTTAGGCCAGAAAATCTGGACCTTTCTCAAGATTTCTCCTTCTCTCTCCCCCATCACATCCAATGGGTCGCTTGAGTTTTGGGGATTCTATTTCATAAGTCTGTAATCTATTTATTTGTCAAACACGTACTGCGCGCCAGAAATAATGCAGTGATGAACTGGATGAGATTCATCTAGTTCCCCGCAGCTCTGCCCTCCCAGGTTCAAGGAGCTGGGCACCTTATAGACGATACGTTGCAAACGAACAGCCCACTGTACTAGTACGGTAAATGCAAGAAACGGATAAGTAGAGGGCTGGGAGGGGGTATGTAATTCACCTGGGGAAACCCGAGAATTGTTCTCTGGACAGTACTCAAGCTGAGACGTGAAGGACGTCTACCAGTCTACCAGGAAACCCAGCGAAGGGGAGAGCAAGTGCAATTTCGGGAAACGAGAACAGAGCCCAGAGAGTGGAGAACCGGCAGTTCACCACATCAGAGCCTCAAAGCTGGTCTCTAGGCCGCTCTTAATCCAGTAACTACACTACCCAAACACTTGCCGTCCCTCAAAGAAAGCCAAAAACCCAGCACCGTCCTTCCTGTGTCTGGAAGGTTTGCCCTTCAAGAGTGCCCGAGCGCTTGCCATTTGTTCCCCAGAGATGTCCTGAGCACCCCCTTGGTGCAGGTACCTCCCAGGACCAGCCTCACAGCACTTTCCTCCTTTTCGGGAGTATTCGGTGTATTGCACCAGACCTTGAGTGCTGGGGGCTGAAAGCCCACGTTGGAAGCGGAGACTTAAGATGTTAACGGCCACGTAAGGACCCATCGGCCTCACCGCCCACTGCTCACCGGCTGTCCCTGGAGAGCTCCAGGCCTGCCACAAGCTTGTCCCAGCCCAGCTATGCCCCAGTGCTTTCTTCACTTCCCCCACACCGCCCGCCTTTGCCCATCTACACTCGACCCCGGCCAGACGTCCTTGTCGCGTAGCCACACTCGGCGGCCAGACATCGTTGCCGCGTAGCCACACTCGGCGGCGCGCGGCGCTGCTAAGATGGCCCGCGCGGCGCGGCCAGTGGCTGCTGGAGGGCAGCGGCCGGCGGAGCTGCCCGCCGCCAGCGCCCACCCGAGACTCTCCTGGGCGCCTCCCACCCCCGGGCCAGCCACCTTTCCCAGGGGGGCGGAGGGGCCGTTCCGCCGAAAGACACCGCCAGGGCGTGCGTCCCCGCCGCGGCCTTCAGCGGGCCCGGCGGGGACTGCGACGCGCTCCCGCGGGAGCGCGCGCGCCGGAGCCTCCGAGGTCCGGCCGCGGGGCGGGCCGAGGCGGACTGAGGGGCGGCCGCAGCTCCGCCATTCCCCCTCCCTCCCCTCACCCCCGCCGCGGGCTCCCCGCCCCCACCCCCCTCCCCCCGCCGCGCGCGCTCCGCCCGCCCCGGAGCCTCGCCCTCCGCCACGATGAGCAAATGAGCGCGAGCGAGGGCATGAAATTTAAATTCCACTCAGGGGAGAAAGTGCTGTGCTTCGAGCCTGACCCCACCAAGGCGCGAGTGCTGTACGATGCCAAGGTGCCGCCGCGGAGGGACAGGGAGGAGGCGCGGGCCGGGGACCCCGGGGCGGGTGGCGGATGCGGATGCGGGTGCGGACGGCGGCGCGGTACAGGGGAAGTGGCGGGGCCCGGCGTTCCATGCCGGCTGCTCCTCGGCTTGCGCGGCGCTGTGCGTGCAGCAGGGGGCGCTCGCGGGACGCTGCGCGGGGGAGTCGGGGCCACGGCGCTTCCGCTTCCGCCGGCGCGGGGCTGCGCACGCGTCGTCGGAAACGAAACCTCGCGCGTGCAGTGTCGCGAGGCCGGGGCCGCGACGTCGGTTTGCGCACGCGACGCCAGCGAGGGCTGCGCGTCGAGGAGGCAGCTTGCCGGCGGCCTCTACGTTCGTGTTAACGCCCACCGTTCTGCGCGGTGCATCGTTGCGTGGGCTCCCGTGCGGCACCCTGACTGACTGAGCCAGGTCCTAAACTGTAGCGCCAGAGCCTTGCCGTCGACTAGCGACGTCATTGCTCGGGAGCACCAATCGTGTCTGGTCCCGATATCTCCCGTAGGCCGCGACCCCCCCACCCGAGGGCAGTGTTGGCCCGGAGCTTTCGTCCCTCAGCGTCTTGCAGCATTTAGGTTTTCGATCTCTGACTCGCGCCCCGTGCCATCTAAGTTTCGGGGGCAGGGGGACGGTGAGGGAGGGGGTGACCCATAACTGCAGCGCCTGCGGTTTGGATGACGAGTGGGAGTGGGCCCCGTAGGCCGGGTGCGTGTGGGTGACGCCGGCCTTAGGGGCATTCCCGAGGCCTCTGGGCTTAAGTGAGTTCTGTTTTCGGGCTCCTCCCCTCCCTCCTCTCTTTGAGTCTCCCCTGGGGTGACACGCCCCATCATTTGCCCCAGGTGTTCCCTCCGGGGACTGCGCTCGGGAGGGAGGGCGTAATCCTCCTGCCGTCCTGGCCCTGGACGCAGCGAAGCTGGGGAGACTACAACTCCCAGAGGTCTCGGGGCTGCGGCTCTCGTGTCTGGCCTGGACCCTTGTGTTAGTGACAAATCGGTCGGCCAATGGCTTCAGAAACTGAACTCGGTGTCGATATCCGAGGCCAATCGCTGGGCGGTTGGAGGGATGTTTCCTATTTTGAGGCATCCACTCAGGGAAAAAAAATGGAATTGAAAGGGAAAATGTTTCAACCCAGCTTTCAGTCTAAAAAAGGAGAGAATGCGTTCTTTTCTTTTAAAAAGAGATCTGTGATCCAGCTTTCTCTGCTTTAGCTTGCACTATTCTGTGTGTTCTGTCATTTGTGGACAATATTTCCTGGTTTCAGATTGTCGATGTTATTGTTGGGAAAGACGAAAAAGGCAGAAAGATCCCAGAATATCTGATCCATTTTAATGGTTGGAACAGAAGGTGAGTGTACTTGTTAAACGGGATTGAAAATTGATCATCTTTGCAGCACAGGAACATTGCAAGCTTAAGTTTTAGAAACACTTGTAGAGAAGCTTCACTTCCTGTTTCTGCTTTTTTTTTTTTTTTTAATCAAACCCTGCCTATTCTGAAGAAGGATTGCTTTCAAGTCAATTGTATTTGGATTCTGGAAACCCTAGTTGTTTCTGTGTTTGAATGAGTTCCTTTTTCAGTTTATTTGCATCTTTTTTTGTGTGATTTTAAAATATTTAGTGTTCGAAAACTTCAGTACTTCTGGGACACTTGTGTTTCTGTGAGGAGCCTTTAGAATTTGTTTCAAACTAAACTAAAATACTGAATTTTGTATCCTCTTTTCTCTTTTTTTTTTTTCGTTTGTTTGATTAGCTGGGATAGATGGGCAGCTGAAGATCATGTCCTTCGTGACACCGATGAAAATCGGAGATTACAGCGTAAATTGGCAAGGAAAGCTGTAGCTCGCCTGTAAGAATACAAACGTCATGAAATAAACGTTATTCACTGTGTTTTCTCTTAGTGTTTCGAGTTTTTTAAATATAAAAGTAAAAATACGATGAACTTGGCTTGTTAAATAAACGTATACGTTTTAAGCGTGTTAGTGGGGAATTGCTTTCGTGGTCTAAATGCCGGGTTTTCCGAGAGGTTACTGTGGAATCTTCCAAAGTGGCGATGAACATTTATGTTCTAGGATTTAATGATTTTTGGGTCCCTAAGAATCACTGCTGTCATGTCTTGTTTGTACTCCAAGACCCATGTCAGTGAGCACCAGCCGTTATGTGAGCAGTGTTTGTTTTCTTTCAGAAGAAGCACAGGAAGAAAGAGACGCTGCAGGCTGCCTGGTGTTGACTCTGTCTTAAAAAGCCTCCCTGTTGAAGAAAAAGATGAAAATGATGAAAACTGTGAGTGGCTCGACTTTGTTTTTCCCTGGCTAAAAGAACTTGTACCTCGTCGTTTTGTACCGCAGGATTGAGGAGGAGGATGCACTGCAGTTACAGACAGGGAACCATTTCAAGCTCATTAAGTGTAAGGTCTCCCCTTCTGTTTTTGACAATTCGAGTAGCAGTGAGTCCTGCTCCTGACCACTGCCTGTTTGGCCAGTGTCTTTCTCTGTACTGACCCCTCATGTTTCCTCCCTGCCACTTCCTGGGCCTTGACCCCAGTTACCAAACACTTTCAGATCATGAACTTGTGTGGGTTTTGCCTTCACTGAAATTACTGTTCTATTATTTCTCGAAGTGAATTTCTGTTCTGAAAGACCCACTATTTGTGGATCTTTTATATTCAGCCTTTAAAATACACGCAGGATACAGTTAATTATTGCCAGGGGCGGGACATGCGCCACCGTAACGAATTATAAGCGTAAAGGTTACGGAAGCATATGTGCCGGTTTGCCTGATATTTTCTGTTTTACCTAGCAATAAGCAGCACCTCTGACGACAGTAGTGAAGAAAAGGATGAAGAAATAAGTGAAGAAAGTGATATTGAAGAAAAGACGGAAGTGGTATAAAGTTTTTATTGTAAAATCTCTGTCTTAGGTATATATTTAGTGGTAAAATTGTGTGACAACATTCTCCAGTTGTGGATCATTTTTCCAAAACTGCATTTGTTTAACCAGGTATGATAGAATTGTACTTGATCTTTAAGGGAAAATAACCTTTATTTATATTTGTAGTCACCATATGAACCTCTTGGTGGCTCTTTTTACCCATAAAGTGTTTTCAGGAATCATGGTTACCTCTTCCTTTCCAATGAAATCATGAACTTTAGTTTTATAACGGTGATGAGTTTTTAAATGCCGTGTATCAGAGTTCGGCATCTTCTGCCTTCCTTCAAAGTTAACATCCATCTCACTGCCAGCGTTGAAGGACGGGGGAGCAAAGTAAGCATTTGCAACGTGCTTAGTGCCCTAAACCCGTTAACCTTTGGCCTCTCACGTGCCTTTCTCTAGACCACACGGCATCATTACTGGTAATTACTGGTATGAATGTTGAGGATTAACTGGGTTTGTTTCATAGGAGGCTCTCACGTGTTGGTCTTTGGATATAGACCCTTGTGTTTTAAGTAGTCAAAGATGCAATTGTGATATTGCAGAAGGAAGAACCGGAGCCGCACACAAAAAGGGAAATGGAAGAAAGAACAATAACCATCGAAATCCCTGAAGTTCTGAAGAAAAAGCTGGAGGATGATTGTTACTATATCAACAGGAGGAAACGGGTATGTGGGGGGGTGGGGGGGGTGGGGAGGGTCAGGGCACAGAAAATGTGGGTCTGTGATAGAGCTTTTGTTTAGCCATATGTTGCAATCACGGACTCAAATAATTAAGAACATCGTGAGAATGAAATTCATATTTTAAGTTTTGTACTGAGTCGGGTTCTGAAGTTCTCTGACAGTGGCCCTCTTGTCACTGATTGAATTAAGGCAGGCAGTCTCTCCCAACCCTGGTTGTCCATTAGAATCATCTAGGGAGCTTTGCCAAACGCCTTATACCTGGGCTTCGTTCAAGAGGTTAAGGGGCGCCTGGGTGGCTTAGTCGGTTAAGCGTCCGACTTTCGCTTAGGTCATGATCTTGCGGTTCATGGGTTCGAGCTCGCGCGGGGGCTCTGTGCTGCTGCCAGCTCAGAGCCTGGAGCCTGTTTCCTTCTGTGACTCTCTCTCTGACCCTCCCCTGCTCACGCTGTCTCTCTCTCCTAGAAATAAATAAAACATTTAAAAATAAATAAACACTAAAAAAAAAAAGAGGTTAAGACATAATTGATCTGTCGTGGAGGCTGACTGCGACCGTAGTCTCCCCACATGGCTCTCATTGATCACTAAGATGTGAATCGCTGCTTTTATTTTTAAAATTTACACTGTAATCTTCATTGGGATATGATTAGTTGAAGCAATCCAAGAGCCTCAAAGTATATTTAAAAGATTCTCGAACAGAATTGGCTTTACTTTTTAAAGATTTCATTCTTAAGTGATCTCTGCACCCAACGTAGGGAGTGAACTCACACCCTGAGAGCAAGAGTCGAATGCTCTACTGACTGAGCCATCCAGGCGCCCCGAGAATTGGCTTCAGTTTTGAGTTTAAAAATTTATATAGACAAGAGCACTGTTTCTTGGAATTTACACAATGAGATGCGTGCATCAGATGTGTGTGTTTTCATTAACAGTTAGTGAAGCTTCCGTGCCAGACCAACATCATAACTATTTTGGAATCCTACGTGAAGCATTTTGCTATTAATGCAGCCTTTTCAGCCACTGAGAGGCCTCGTCACCATCATGCTATGCCACATGCCAACATGAACGTGCACTATATTCCAGCAGAAAAGAAGTGAGTAGTGGGGAGCATGGGATTGTGGTTCAGTGGCTCATTCTCTCTCTCTCTGTATTAGAGAAGTGACTTCCATTTACAATAGGTGACACTCTCCTTTTCTGTAATTTGGAATTCATTTTATATATCAATTAATAAATAACTGATAATTCATTTAGTGACAGATTTAATATCAGAATACTGTCCCTTTTCAAAATGCTCAGTAACTTGTTTAGGTGTCTGGTGCAGATATATTGAGCGTATGCACTGGCTCAACACCCAAGACCAGGTTTTATCAGCGATCCAATGTAGGGAGATAACTCTTCTTCCTTGAGAAGCCCCAGAATGGGCGAATAAGATTTTATCACAGCTTATTTGCAAACAGGTTTTTCTTCCAGTCGGGATAATCATGTTCATGGCCTGCCTTCTGCACGTGGCCCAGTTTGATTAGAGACCTGCAGAGTGTTCAACTCGTAACAGGTGTTAGGAATAGCGCACCGGGTAATTGGGTTCTGTCCACCGTCTGCACCGCAGGCTGCTTGGGCCCCTCGTGTGACACCAAGCATACTCATTTGTGTTCAGTGCGATAAGTTAAAATTACCAGTGTACTTTTTTCATTTTATATTACAGATCTGTGTTTCCATTTAATTTTCTGTTGACAACATCTGTAAACTTACTCGTTATATATAAAGGGGGGATACGTAGTGTTTAGCTTTAAAACACTGCTTTATTAAAACTGCAACTTCATTTTGTTATTTTGGAAAGTATATACTGCATCTCTAATCTCTTACTCCCCTAGCGTTGACCTTTGTAAGGAGATGGTGGATGGATTAAGAATAACATTTGATTACACGCTCCCGCTGGTTTTGCTCTATCCATATGAACAAGTTCAGTATAAAAAGGTTACTTCATCCAAGTTTTTTCTTCCAATTAAGGAAAGTGCCACAAACACTAACAGGTAAGCTAGCCTGCAATTTGTCTGATCTCAGCATCTGATGCTATGGGGCCAACAGGCTCAGAGGAGGAGATTGAAAGGTGTTTTGTCCTGGGTAAGCTAAGTCACTCACTTACCAAGAGAAGAGTCCAGTGTGAGAACTTGGTTAGATTTTGAGCAGTTAACCCGCCTTCCCAAAGACAGGTGAGTGAAGATACAGGCTGAGGAGGGCGGAAGATGTGGGTTTGAATTTAGCTCCTTTACTTACTGGTTGTGTGACTTGTGGAGATGCCTTCTGGGTCTCTTCCTTCTGCCTCTGTTCGATGGAAAGAGCAGCTGCCTCCTTGGGTAGTTATTATTAAATGAGAAAGTTCTCAAAGGGCTGGTCCCCTTTTGCTCGCACTAGTAGAGTTGAGTTCCTTCCCTGCTCTGCCGTGTCACTCCTTTCCTCAGTCCCCAAGCATGCCCAAATCTCTGTCGTTTGCTTGAGGGAGGAGGGGCGGAAGTCCCCAACCTGAAGTCTGCACCTTCGCTGCATAAGCTACTTCCTGCTCTTCCTGTGCCTCTTTTCCTGGGGCAGCGGCCTGTTCTCAGATTCCCACTCCTCCATCCGCACTTGCCTCCTTCCTGTCTGCCGGTCTCCCCTGACCCTGTTCACTCTGCTGCCCGGGAGAGGGTGCTGGCAGCTGCCCGCTCACCAGATGCCACGCTCTGCTTTGGCCACCTTGCCCCTCCATCCCCTTCTCCCTTCCCTTCGTGGCTCCTCGTTCCTGCTTTTCTACCTGCCTCCAGATCATCTCTTCTCAGCCTGCCCGCCTGCCTCTGCCGTGGGCTTCACCCTGCGTGAGAGGCCTGTGCAGCTACCTGGGGACCTGTGTTGATGTCCCCATGCCCTGCTCCACACCTCAAGGCTGCCAGTGTCCAGGGTGCCCTCTGTTCCACAAAGCTTGGTGGGTGCTTGTGGCTTTTCTTTCTAGTCTTGCAGTAGTTACAGTGTGATGATACGGTACGGTGTTCCTACTCTTTTTAAAACAAAACGTATTGAAGTACGGCGGCCCCACTGATGTACAGCACAGTGATTAGACCCTTCTGTACATTATGCTGTGTTGCATAGTATTCTTACTCTCTTGACCAGGGTTTCTCAACCTTGGCCCTATTGATATTTTGATCCAGATCGTTCTTTGTGGTGGGGCTTTCTCGTGCACCGTGGGATGTTGAGCAGCCCTTGCCTCTATCCACTAGATGCCAGTAGCGCTCTGCCGGTGGTGACAGCCGAAACAGCACCATCTCCAGATAGTGCCAGTGTCCCCTGGCAGGGCAAGACGCCGTCTAGCTGAGAACCATTGGTATAAGAGACAAAAGGGGCATCTGTCTTTAATGCCAGCTTGCCTTGAAGAGTTATCAAGAGGATGTAAATGATTTAATACATCGGGTTACTTCTGTTTTAAAAAATTTTAATGTTTATTTTGAGAGAGGGAGAGAGACAGAGCACGAGCAGGGGAGGGACAGAGAGAGAAGGAGACACAGAATCTGAAGCAGCTCCGTGCTCCGAGCTGTCAGCATAGAGCCCAATGTGGGGCTCAAACCCACGAACCATGAGATCATGACCTGAGCCGAAGTCAGACGCTTAACTAACTGAGCCACCCAGGCTCTCCAATATGTCTGGTTACTGCTTGAGAAAGTAAAAGGTCACGAGCCTCCTGGAGCAGAGGCAAGAGCGTTTCCAATGTGAAGAAAGACATTCAAGACCCGCCCCGGGTTTTGCAGAGGTTCTGTGTGCCAGAGGTGTGCCATGCTCTCTCTTCTGCAGGAACCAGGAGGAGCTCTCTCCAAGCCCGCCTTTGCTGAATCCATCCACACCGCAGTCCACGGAGAGTCAGCCCATGTCAGGTGAACCGGCCACCCCCAAGAGGCGCAAGGCCGAGCCAGAAGCCTTGCAGTCTCTGAGGCGGTCCACGCGCCACTCTGCCAACTGCGACAGGCTGTCTGAGAGTAGCGCGTCGCCTCAACCTAAGCGCCGGCAGCAGGACACGTCAGCCAGCATGCCTAAGCTCTTCCTGCACCTGGAGAAGAGTAGGTCCATTCCCAGGCATGGAGCAGCCCTCACTTTGTGCTCGGCCCGTGCCGGCTGCTGCTGTCCCGAACGGGAGCTGGCCGGCCGGCGGGTTGTGGGGGGAGTGGGGGCGAGCGCACAGTCCCAGCCAGGTTTGCCCACTCGGCTGTGGGAGCTCGGCTCAGAAGCTGGGCTTCGACCGAGGCTCCTGAGGCATCGTGCCTGTGGCTAGGAGAGAGAAAAGTCCTCCCCGCCCGGTCTGGGCTCTGCGTTTGGAGGCTTGGCACCTGCTGGTGTAGCTCTGTCTCATGGGTCTGGTAGCGGTAGCTCCCCGTTGCCTCCCCCCACTAATCCATCAGGCTAGGTGACTGCTGATTACTTCCAGTCCGGGTAGATGTGCCTCTTCTAGGCGTCAATTCCTGTCAATGCGGTTAACACAGTAAGTGGCCTTTTGTCTGTGGCTTCTTTCACTCACTGTAGTGTTTCCAAGGTTCCTCATGTTGTGGTATCTATCAGTACTTGATTTTTTCCCCCAAATAATCCAGGCACTGGCTCTTACGGTAGGAAAGTCTTGCTGTTAAAGATGAATAACTTCTCTGCTGTTTGTAGTGGTCTTCCGGCAGTCTTTGGTTCGGTTTCTGTGTGGTTTACAAGTGAATAATTAACACCTTTCCTTTCGAAGAGACACCTGTGCACAGCAGATCCTCTTCGCCCGTTCCTCTGACCCCGAGCAAGGAAGGGAGTGCAGTGTTTGCTGGCTTCGAAGGCAGGAGAACTAATGAAATAAACGAGGTAAGGCATTCGTGTCGCTGGTCGTCCTTCCGTGGCTGCTTGAGTCCTGTGCGAGGAAGACAGCTTTCCTTAGAGACACTGTGTCACTCTTGCTGTGGGTATTAACACAGTGCTGCAGGTGATGATGTTGAATATTGGTTTTGGTTTCTAAAATGAGAAGATCGTTAGGATTCCAGCCCAGTGGTTATGGTCATCTCTCAAGTAAGCATGACTACTGAGATAGGAGGACTTTCACTTTATGAAACAAGCATCAGCACACTTATTCCTTAAAAGGCCAGAGAGTAAATATATTAGGCTTTGTTGGCCGCACAGTCTCCTTCAAGACTACCCGATTCCAAAAGCATCCGTAGAGACTGTGTAAATGAATGAGCATGCTGTGTTCCAATAAAACTTTATTTACGGACACCGAAATTTGAATATCAGATAATTTTCCTATTATGAAACATGGTTATTCCTTTCGTGTTTTTCCAATCATTTAAAAATATAAAATCTGCTCTTAGTAGTAACATTAACAGCCATCCCTTTGAGGGCATATGCTGTATGTCAGCATTGTGCCAGGCACTTGACCTAAATCACCTCTGATTTTCTAGAACAGACTTGCCACCAGGTTTTTATTTTACAAATGGGGAAACTTTTCACTTAAAAACTCTGTTTTTTTAAGATTGGTTAACTGATGTGTATGTAGTGAGTCTCTCAGGAGTTCAGGACATGCCTTAGTCTACTGGGATATTTTGTGACTCTCACTTCAGGAGGATCTCCTTGTTCTGTGCACAGGCTTTACTAGGCAGGGAGAACATCTAGTGATGAGGGTTGGCAAAGTTTTTCTGTGAAGGTCAGATTGTAAATAATTTTAGGGTCGTGTGCCATACAGTCTCTTTTGAGGTTAGCCAGCTCTGCTGTCGTGCGAGAGGGCTTTGGACCACTCACAGGTGAAAGGGTTCGGCTGTGTGTCCCCACAGTTCATTCATGCACACCAGCAATTGAATTCCATGTGATTTCCACACCATGAAATATTCGTGTGATTGTATTGACCATTGAAAAATATAACAACCATGTTTAGCACCAGGGCGTTGGGCTGGATTTGCCACAGGGCCTTAGTTGGCTGGCCCTTGATAGACAAGCTAGAAAACTTAATTTGTTTTACAATGACGTTGAGGGAAGATTAGGAAATTCTTGGGAGGAGCAGTCCCTAACGTCCTGCTTCTCAGCCAGAGCCTGCAGGTGTTACTAAGGGGAGTCCTGTTTCTTTGAAAAGGCACGGGACTATTCCCAGCAGGTGAGCAGTGCGAGGCCCCCATCTAGTGGCCGTGGGTCCAGCTGCAGGCTCTGCTAGAGCAGGATTTCCAGTCAGTGGTTGGACTACGGTGTGACGGCTCTCAGCAGTGACTTGTGAGACCTTAGTGAATTCCCACCTTCGTAAGGGGCTCTGTCTCAGCATGTTTTAACGAAAGCCCTGCGTCCAGATCACCTGAGCCTCTCTGCCACTGCTGCTCGCTGACCTGCCCCGCCCCGGGGGAGGGTCTGGGTGCACACTTTGCTCATCGGTACTCACAGGTGGTTCTCTGTACGCCCCTGCTGAGACTCCCTCTGCTAGAACCCTGTTCTCCTCTGTGAACTTTACCTTCGGTTAATAGAAGGGGATATGCCGCGTTGACGGGTGCAGGTGTGTGAGTGAGGCAGGCTGCCTGCTAACTAGCGAATGGCCTGCTTTCATACACTCGTGTGTGCCACGGTTCCGGTGATTGCAGATTCCTCCACATTAACTTCAAGTGTCACTGTCAGGACGCTTCCCGAGCTTCAGTTGTGTGTACCACAGGTTGAGGCGCAGGGCATGGAATGATGATGTGGAAACCACATTGCCGCCCTCGGTGATCTGCACCACAGATGGGTGGGGCGGGTGAGGCCAAAGCCGAAGCTGGGGCCTTAGCACGGAGCCTGCAGGGGCGTGGGGCGATTCATGAGCTTCTCCAGTTTCATCGTGCTAAATGGAGTACCCCAGCCTTTCTGGGGTGGTTCTGGCATCTTCTGCTTTGTCTTGTAGATTTCCTTTGGCCCTGCTATTTCCAGATTAAACTTGACAGATCCCAAAAGACAAAGCAGCAACTCGGTAGCATAGTTCTATAATTTCCAACAGTATTTCTACAGAATCTCATCAGAGAGCTTTCATTTGTGTTTTTGTTTTTTTAAATGTTTGTTAGTTTTTGAGAGAGGGAGAGGGGGAGAGAGGATCTGAAGCAGGCTCTGCTGACAGCAGAGAGCCCGACGCGGGGCTCTAAGTCACAAACCGTGAGCTCATGACCTGCGCCAAAGTCGGACGCTCAACCAACTGAGCCTCCCAGGCGCCCCTCATTAGGAGGGCTTTTCTTTTTTTTTTTTTTAATTTTTTTAATGTTTTATTTATTTCTAGAGAGAGAGAGAGACAGTGGAGCAGGGAAGGGTCAGAGAGAGAGGGAGTCACAGACTGAAACAGGCTCAGGCTCTGAGCTGGCAGTCAGCACAGAGCCCGACGCGGGGCTCGAACCCACGAACCGCGAGATCATGACCCAAGCGAAAGTCGGACGCTTAACCGACTAAGCCACCCAGGCGCCCCGTTAGAGGGCTTTTCCATACAACTCTGACTTTCATAAAAGGCTGATATCCATCCGCAGTTCTGATAGTCAGAAAGAAGGTAAAGAAATGAATTACCAGGGTTGAAGTCTGTTTTCACTTGATTCGGTGGGTCAGATTAGTTTATGATTAGTTTCCTAATATATTAGGAAATTAGAAAATTTTAAAACATGTTTGGGTTACTTTTTACCGTATCATTCTCTAATATAGCAGGATTTTCAGTAAAGGAAAAGGAATGAAGTGACCAAATAGTTATAGCTAATTTATAGGTAGTAGCTGCTGAGAATTAGGAAATCAAATATTTAATATAATTTTAAGGCTCCCCTCCTCCTACACACACACTTTATTTTCATAAGCTTATATTCGTTCTGGCATAGAGCCATATTTTTTCCTCTACACGCAATTTATTCTTGACTTTGTAGGTGATTAGAAGTATCCCCATGTTGCCAAGGAAGGTGGATCCTCATGTGATTGATTTAAAAGGCAAAGGTATTTTGAAAATGGTACCATAGGAAACTGTAAGATCCATGCTGACATCTAATCTCTATGGGAAGCACTTACCTTTATCCTCCCAAACTCCCCAAATCATAATTCCACCAGTAAGAAATGAACATTTAACATTTTGGTATATACTTCTTGGTGGTTTTTCTGTATTTACATACCCTACACATTAATATTGTGTATTTTTTGCAAGTGTTCTATTGAACTTTGTTATTTTGTACTTTTTGGTTTTCTTTGACATAAAGCATTATACTCTTCTATATGCTAAGAGCATGCCCTTTAAGGGCTTCGTGGGAAAGTTAGAGCGGTGGCTTTCAAACTTCTGCGTTGGTGTGTTGTTCCTCTTGACTCCCGTTTTCTGGTCCAGCAGTGAAGCAACTCGTGAGGCGGCACCACAGGGGCAGGAAGCTTGGGAGTGAGAGTGTGACACTGTGTGCGAGACTGAGAACCTCACAGCATGTGTATTTCCGCCGCGCTTCCAGATTTTGAGATCTCTTGGTGACAGTGTTCATAGACAATAATTCATGCAATTCATGCTTTTCTCAGGTCCTCTCCTGGAAACTTGTACCGGATAGTTACCCTCCAAGTGACCAGCCGCCTCCACCCTCTTACATTTACGGGGCACAACACTTGCTACGATTGTTTGGTAAGAAATCCTAGTCCATGCTTTCTTCTTCCTTTTTTTTTTTCCCCCCACTTTGGGGTCTTTTGTTAAGTTTATTTATTTTTTCAAATAATCAGACTCATGACCCCAAGATCAAGAGTCACACTGCTCCAGCTGAGCCAGCCAGGCCCCCCTCCTCCACTTCGGTTTTAACGCCCTTGTTGATTTATGTATCGCTTGTGGTAATTTTGAGGGTCTAAGAAAAATCACAGAAAAATGGCCTTTTTAAAAAAGGCACTGAATGAACCTTAAATTTCATAAAAATGGTGTTTGTACCATTTGTGCCTCTACCCTGTGTTCAGTAAGACTTTTTGGTTTTATCTGATAATGTAGATGTGTCCTACTCATTGCCAGAGTCTGCTGATTGTAAAGGGTTTGGGTTTTGTTTTTAATACAGTGAAACTTCCAGAAATCCTTGGAAAGATGTCCTTTTCTGAGAAGAATCTGAAGGCTTTACTGAAGCACTTTGATCTCTTTCTTAGGTATTTTTATTTCTTACCTCTTTTATTAATTTATCTTTTATATATCTTTTCTGAACTTCTGCCTATCAGACATGGGAGCTAGCTGTGTGGTATTTTTAATAGTAGCAGTATTACCTAGGTATGGTTGCTTCTAACTGTAATCGTAACATCGGGGTGTTGGCCTTTTTTTTCTGTAATTTATCTGTTTTCTGAGTCCAGGATATTCATTGTATTGAGGTAACATTTTTGATGTCTCACTAGAAGAATCCATTTGGGTAACTATGTGAATAGAAAGTTAAATTTTTACAGTAGAAGTGGTTAAGATTGATAGTAATTTAGTTTTACATTTTCTGTTTAGAGGTACCTTAAGTATTAGACTTTTTTGTTGTGTGTCTGTGATCCTAAATATTAGCATCTACAGGTTGGATTTTTGTGTTTATTTTATTTTTTTTTTAAGTTCGTTTATTTTTTTAAAAAATACTTTTTAATGTTTTTGTAATTTATTTTTGGGAGAGAGAGGGAGACCGTGTGAGCAGGGGAGGGTCAGAGAGGGAGGGAGACACAGAATCTGAAGACAGGCTCCAGGCTCTGAGCTAGCTATCAGCGCAGAGCCTGACACAGGGCTCGAACCCAAGAACTATGAGATCATGACCTGAGCCGAAGTCAGACGCTTCACCGACTGAGCCACCCAGGCACCCCTAAGTTTGTTTATTTTCGAAAGAGTGTACATAAGAGAATCCCAAGCAGGCTCCATGCGGTCAGTGCAGAGCTCAACACGGAGCTTGACCTCACGAACTAGAGATCATGACCTGAGCCCAAAACAAGAGTCGGGTGCTCTACTGACTGAGCCAGTAGATAGGTGCCCCTATCATTTGTTTTTGTGCCATGAAAATGTAGAAGTAGTCAGAGCCCTTTTTTGAAGGAAGTGTTTGTATACTGAAGCCTGCCACCTAGTGGAGTTTAGGTTCTATTTCTGTTCGCACACTTGATAGTGGAAGGATTCTGATGAAATGGCAATTACTATAGAAGCCAGATATGTGCAATGAAAGTAATCAGTATACAGAAATCAAAATTATATTCGTTTTTTTTCTTTCGAATACCAAAAAGGGGTGAAGTGTTATAGTGGTGGCAAGTAAAAATCTTATTTGCTGCTTTTTCATCCTCACTGTAATGATCATCAGGGCCATTTTTTTCTTTTTCCAGGTTTTTGGCAGAATACCACGATGACTTCTTCCCGGAGTCTGCCTATGTCGCTGCCTGTGAGGCACACTATAGCACCAAGAACCCTAGGGCGATTTATTGAAGTTTTGATGGTTCTGGGAAAACATCTCGTGTCTAGCTTTATGCTCTAGGTTCGCAGTGAAGGTCTAGGGAGTTGGTGGACCTTCTTTCCAGGGCTGACACAACAGCCACCCTGGGGCCGCTGGCGGAGGTGGGCCCGTTTGTTTGAGTTGCTTACATACTGTAGTTATTTCTGTTAGGGTTTACTTCCTGGGTGCTGAACGGCCTCCAACATCTGACCCCTGCCATTGTGGATGTCACCTGTGACAGCGGTTAAAGAACAGCTGTGTTCACAGTGAAACATTAACGGAAGTATGTGTAGGCTGTTTTAGTAGATGTTGGAATTATTTGCTAGCAATGACCACGTTTTTTAATTATTCATTAGCGTTAAGCAAAATGTTTTCCAAACTGTTTTCATTCTTTTGACGAGGCTCAACAACTCTGTCCAACAAATTTTAGTTTTGCTTGGAAATCACAAAGTAGTCCCAAAATGTTTTAGATGGAATTGGTATCGATGGCAAAAGAAAATTTAGAGCCACACATTTCCTTGTTACAGTTCCTTTCTTCCAAAACCTTATTTTTGGTGATCTAAATAAAGTGTTGCCTCTCTTGTTTGAGATTTTACAGCTATACTTTGTTGTGTAATGTTATGGTTCCCTTTCTGGAAAACCTTATTTTTGGTGATCTAAATAAAGTGTTGCCCATCTTGTTGCAAAGAAGCAAGAGTTTTCACTCTGGTCTTGGCCTCTTTTTTTGTTGCAGAGGAACAGTGAGGTAATCTCTTGACTAATAACTTTTTGTTTTACCTCCGTGCCTTTTGTGTTAAGGCCTTTCGTTTTCTGTCCCTCTTTGATTTTGCCCCACTTGGTGGCCTGACCAGAAGGTGGCTACTGGGAGGTGGTGTAGCTTTTTGCTCTCTTGTTGCTGCGCTCTGGGCTGGGCCGGGCCAACACATCTGTCCTCCTCTGTCGTTAGCAGCTGACGGTCTCTGAGTCACCCTCGTGATCCTCGTCAGCGTCTCCCGTGTGCCTCCCTCTCCCCCAGGATGCTTCCCAAAGTTGTAACTCAATTAAAAGGATACCCGTACCATAGCAGCCGTGACCGTGGTGCCTGCTTTTTCTTACAGCTCAGTTCAGTGGACCTTAACTTCCAAAGACCACTGCTTATGAATAGCAAAGGCCACAGGGAATTTTTTAAAAATCTAAAATGGCTCAACGGTTCCATCAGAGACTTGGGCATGTACTGACCAGTGAGATTCAGAACCTGTAAACCAGAGTAAACACCACCTTAGTGCAGTTAGTTGCTGAGTAAGACTCTGGTGTTTGGTGTCTAATCTGGAATAGAACTATAGTTCCTACTGTGTTTCATCTCCGTTTGGTTTATGCAGTGCCTGTTTTATTAAATCTGGTGCACCTGCAGGGTGCTTGAATTGTTTGAAAAGTTTCATCTGTAATTATTCGTGTCCCAGGAAGGAAAAAAGAAAAAAAATTTCCTTCCTCCTTGTTAAATGTCCCCAGTGAAATGAACACAGACTATCTCTTGGAACATTTTTGTTAATATTTATTTTTGAGAGAGAGAGGGTGCTTGCAAGCAAGGTGGGGGGTGGCCTACACAGAGAGGGAGACAGGACCTGAAGCAGGCTCTGACACAGGGCTCAGACTCGCAAAGTGCGAGATCGTGACCTGAGCTGAAGTCAGATGCTTAGCCTACTGAGCCGCCCAGGGGTCCCTGTCTTGGAAATCTCTGTAGTTACATATTTTGAGTTTACAATTTATTCTGTGTCTAAGAATAAAACATTATTTTCTTCCCACAAGGTGTTTCCTAATCATAACTTCCTTTAAGCTAATTGTTGGGAGCTTGGGTTGATTTAAATATCTTCAAAACATCCCTTGATTGTATATTACTAATAATTTTTCAAATAATTCATCACTTAAAAATATTATTTAAATGTCTAGACAATTCTAAAAATTATGCTTCATCGTCCTCTTATCAATTTTTAAATTGTTACTTTCCAAAGTTGCCACACCTTGCAATTAAGTATCACATTCATCATGTTAATGTTTTCAAGTCCTTTATTTATTTATTAATATTTTTTATTTATTTCTAGGAGAGAGAGAGAGAGAGACAGCGTGAGCAGGGGAGGGTCAGAGAGAGAGGGAGATACAGACTCTGAAATAGGTTCCAGGCTCTGAGCTGGCAGTCAGCACAGAGCCCGACGCGGGGCTCGAACCCACGAACCGCGAGATCATGACCTAAGCGAAAGTCGGACGCTTAACCGACTAAGCCACCCAGGCGCCCCTTCAAGTCCTTTAAAGGTGTGTTGAAAATAATATTTCAGTAACTTGTACCTCGGGTCCTTGTACTACCAGGCCCTTGGACTTTGAAAAGGACATTTGAGAAAACAACAGCAAAAACACTTCTGAACACAAGGAGATTTATAAATCATTCCATACAGTACAGTGTACACAAAAACAAAAGATTTATTATCAGCGGTTCTGGCAGGCTCACTTGTAAAGCATGTGACTTAATTTCAGGGTCGTGATTTCAAGCCCCATGTTGTGTGTGGTACCAAAAACTGCTAGGGACTGGAAAGATAAGAACGGATAAGATATGATCCCGGTTTGGGCGGCTCACTTGGTTAGGTGAATGACTCTTGGTTTTGACTCCGGTCATGATCTCACAGTTTGTGAGTTCAAGCCCCACGTCATGCTCCACACTGTCAGTACAGAGCCTGCTTGGGATTCTCTCTCTCTCTGCCCCTCCCCTATGCTCATTCATTCTCTCTCTTTCTCTCTCTCCCCCTCCGTTCCTCCGTCCCTCTCTCAAAATAAGTAAACTTTAAAAAATTACTAAAAATAAGATACAATCCTTGCTGGGGAATATACTTAAGATTGATTCTTCCTTAACCTCTGTATTAAGGAAATGTGTTACTTTAACCAGTTCTTGATTTTAAACAGTGCAATGTACCATAAATGGCAATATTTTCCAAAATTAACCTTCCCATTGTCCAAGAAAGAATGGATAATTCAATTAATTGGTATATGGATGTCAATTTAGGTAGGTTTGATTATTAAGTTTTTGCTAGTTGAAAAATTTGGCGAGATGATGTTAAGGGACTTGATATCCATTGGGGAAGGGAGTTTCAACAGATTAAAATTAAAAGCAGTAATTGGGGGAGATTGTGTTTACTTCACAAGGAGATAAGACTCCTTGATAAACTAATTAAATCTTTTTTTTTTAAAGCACTACAATTGGAAAGACACCCTTTTACTCTAGCTTCTTTTTGTCTTAACTCTTGTGCCAAATTCTTCCTGACGCTCATCTGGGACAAATCCTTAGTGCATATTTAAGCGAATTGAGGTGTGTTGTTTTTACCTATGGTTTCAGTAAAAAGAGAAAGCTACTTTCTGACCCTCCATTCTCTGGAATACAGCTAAACTCAAAGTGAATTTTCAAATGGCCATTTCTTTGCTTCAGCTTTTCCTCTGATGGATGAGCAGAATGTAAGTGCCCTGTGAATGTCCGCTAGGCCTGGCATGAGGCACCTCTGTCTGCACGTTGACTAGAACACCAACCGGGAGGCTAGCCCAGATCATCTCAAGATTCTTCTACATGTTTGCTGATGCGCCTCACGCATGGAAAGCGTACACGTTACATCTGTCGTCACACAGCAAGGGCTACCCTTAGCATCAGTGGGTGAATAAGTGTTCATGTGCTGGTGGACAGTCGGCTGGGACCTCAGGAGAGTGGAGATTTCTGAGGCCCAAAAGAAGAGAAGAGCAGCCAAGGGCCTGCTCACAGAATTGGGGCGTTTGGGCTGGAAAGCGCGCGATGTAAGCCTCCCCGCTTAGGCTCTGTAAGATAACTCTGCTGAAGTTTTGACCATTCACTTAGAGCTTGAGGAAATGGATTTGTGCTTTTGACCTTTTGTGGAGATGGGTTGCCAGGCTGGCACTGACCTCTAGGCAGAAGGGGCAAGAGCCAGGGCACCCCAAGAGTTGGTTCATATGTTCTTTCACTTATCAAAAGGGTTCTAGGAGAAGGCAGGCATGAAAGGCCACACAGGATATGATTCCATTTCTATGAAATGTCCAGACTCGAGGGTGGGGAGAGAAGGGAACTGGAACTGGCTGCTAAGAGTTCTGAGGGTTCCTTGGGGTGGTGGAATATTCTGGAATTCGTCGTGGTTGTGTACCAGTCTGTGAATTTACCAAAAACCACTGGATTGTCTGTTTTTAAAAGGTGAATTTTACAGTATGTGAATTGTATCTCAGTCGGATCAGGGAGATCCAGGGATTGGCTGTGCCTACAACTCAGGAAAAACACACCACGAAAGTGCATTTTTGAGAACTGAACAGCTATTTGCTCCAACACTCCAGCATGGCTTCTTTAACGCACCGTTGCCCCGCACAGGCCAACGTTCCTTTGCTCACTCCACTGAGTTCACACTTCACCTGAAGGTCAGAAAACCCAGTGCTGTGCCTTCGTACAATTTCCTTCATGAGCAAACATGAAGTTGACAGATCTTCAAACTTCTTTGACTTCCAAACTCTGCATGGCAGGGCGTAGTGGGTAAGTAAATATTGATATTATGACATAAGCAAAAAAAAAAAGTTAATAAACAATAGGTTAGTAACCACAAAAATAGCATGAATTAATAATGCCAATCGTAGCCAGAACATGTCCACAAGTCTTCACTTTTCGGAATTTCCTCGCAATGTCTGTCTTTATCCTTCCAGAAGGTCATGAGAAATCATAGGTACTAAAGCGTTTGGCTGTGTTTTTCTATTGATTTGTAGTTTTCTCACTCAGATTTATAACTTTCAGTGGAATGATTTAATAAGTCATTTTAGAGATCTGCTTTGGCACAAGGTAAATGACACCAGCCTGCTGATTCTATTTACTGCTCAGTCCTCACTATTGTCAAGGTGACTTCTGAGACCATTCCAGGTCATCAGCATTTGTCTATTACGACCCATAAAATGATTTGGGGGTAGATGATTTGTGAGCTGTATAGAAACACACCTAATAGTGTTCGAGGAGAAAGGCTGTTTATGTGTGTTTGGGCAGGTACATAAAACAAAGTCCAAAAACCAAAAATGGTCTATTGGAGGGAAGCCTAGTAAGATTTTCCTTTGATCTGCAATAATTCATCTTATCATTTATCTTCTGTAGCACATAAAGCTTAACGGATCGTAGCATTGAAACCCTTTGTTAATTTGGTGGCCCAGAAGAAGCCGTGGTGTGGTAGGTGGATTGAAACATGTTTCTAAATCTCTACACAAAAAATGCTTCTAAATCTTTACACACGTGCATGTGCGCACACACGTGCACACACACACACGTGCACACACACAACCATGTCCCTATCCCTCATCTTTCAAATGCGAATTTTTAGTTTCTCTTCTCAAGAGATCTAATTTTCCTTCCCCTTGAATTTGGTCTGGCTTTTATTTTTCTTGGGCTGACGGCTGACTTTCAATAGATCACAGTGTGAGACGGGTTCCGCTTAGTATGAAACCCAGATTAGTCTGGCCTCGGGATTTGCTCTAGCCGAGAAAATAGGGCAGAAGTACTTTCCTTCCCTTCTCTCCCTCGGAACCTTGCTGAGATGTGAAACACCCCCAGGCTGACCTGCTGAATGGTAAGAGACATATTGCCTAGTTATTCTTTTCTCATCACCCAACCAGCTACCAGCCAGCTGCCCCCCACGTGAATGAACCCCTTTCAGACCAGCCAACCCGCAGCCTACCTACGAGTCCACAACAGATATGTACACAAGCCAACCAAAATCTGCTGAAACTAGCCTAGGTTAGCAGAGCCACCGGTTGACCTGTATCTTGTTGATCAATAATGAATACTTACTGTTTTAAGTCACTGTGTTTGGGGGTGGTTTGCTATACAGCAATGTAGCTGTGTTTTGTGGTGTGTATGTTTTGCATCCTCCCTATGGGAGAGCTCAAGCCTCATTGCCTTAGCTGAAATTGCTGCAATTCTCATATGTTCAGAGGCCATCGGCTAACCAAGGGACCATGTACCTGCTCCTGCTACTGCTCGGGTAACGGGAAAGAAATGGACAGAGACCACAGCCTGTCTTTGGGATTTTGTAGCTAGTAAAACGTGGGTTTTATTTTGTAAGAAATTTAGTTTGCAGAAAACTAAAGAGAATATAAAATGTTTTCACCATAAAATTAACAACTATTTATTATTTTGTAAGACTTGTCTCCAGCCACTGTTTGAAAAACAAATAAAACAAGGGGGCGCCTGGGTGGCTCAGTCGGTTGGGTGTCCGACTTCCCCCCAGGTCATGATCTCACAGTTCATGAGTTCAAGCCCTGCGTCGGGCTCTGTGCTGAGAGTTCAGAGCCTGGAGTCTGCTTCGGATTCTGTGTCTCCCTCTCTTTCTGCCCTTCCCTGGCTCGCACTCTGTCTCTCTCTCAAAAATAAACACTAAAAATTAAAAAAAAAAATATTTGTCACTGCCGGGATCTCAGTCCCCAGCCCTTCTCTCAAAGGTGATAATACTCTGAGTCTGGTGTAGTGTGGACTGGTATTGTGCACGTGGGATTTCTTGGTCTTATACTCTACATCTTGTTCCTGACGCGTATTGATGCATATTTATACATATACGTGTACGTGTAACAGAAACATGTATTTAACTACATCCATTTGTGTTTTTACACATATACATATTTAGTTGAATCCTGTTAACTGCTGCATAAGACTGTCACATGGATATAAAACCCTGTATTAATCTCCTTACCATTGTTGGACGTTCCGATTGCTTCCCAGTGCCCCTTTTACTGACAGTGCTGCAAAGAGCAGCACTTGTACTCAGGTCCTTGTATTCAAACAGCAGTCTTTCTGTAGGTCATGGACCCAGAATTGCTGGGTGGCCAGACACAAGCTTTTTCACATTTTCAAGAGTTTAGAGTTACCCTGTTGGACAGGGACCTGGCGATATCAGAGTTCCTGGGTGTTCAGTTTCAGGACGGTTGTCCTGTGGGACAGATTCATAACACCGGGAGCTAAAAAGAAACTTGAAAACTTGAAATCTCAGAAATATTCTCCACGTTGGGGTGCCTGGGTGGCTTAGTCGGTTAAGCGTCCGACTTTCGCTTGGGTCATGATCTCGCGGTTCGTGGGTTCGAGCCCCGCGTCGGGCTCTGTGCTGATCGCCAGCTCAGAGCCTGGAGCCTGTTTCAGTCTGTGACTCCCTCTCTCTCTGACCCTCCCCTGCTCACGCTGTCTCTCTCTTTCTCCCCTAGAAATAAATTTTTTAAAAAATTAAAAATTAAAAAATAAAATAAAAATAAATTAAAAAAAAATATTCTCACGTTGACTCATCTCATATTGCCGCCCTCCCCCTGCCCCACTGTGTTTTCTGCAGTGTTGGGCATTATTTGGTGGTCTCATAGAAATTGAAATAACCATAAATAACTTCATGGTGGTACAAAGCAGAGTAGGAATTGATGATCTGCTGCTTGTCAGACCAACTATTTAATGACATTGTGGAGAGAAGAGGTTGGTTGGTCATCAAGGAATATTTCAAATATTGCATTGAATGGGAGCAAAACGCACCACATTAGATCATTTTTTTAATGTTTTATTTTATTTGTGGAGAAGAAACAAGAAGTCAAGCTGAAACCTGAGTGTGAAGATATAGGCTCAGTATAAATACAAGCGCCCATTCGTCGGGGGTCTCAGGTTCATTATTCAGTAAGGCAAACCAGGGCGCCTGGGTGGATCAGTTGGTTAAGCAGCCGAGCTCTTTGTGGTTTTCAGCTCAGGTCCATGTCTGTGGTTCGTGAGTTTGGCAGGCCCTGTGTCGGGCTCTGTGCTGGTTCTCTCTCTATCTCTCTCTGCCCTCTACCTCCCCCCCACTGTTTATTCTTTTAAAATAAACATTATTTTTAAAAATAAGGTAAACCAGTCCATTTGGTTTTCTCAATCGAGAGGTCAAGTCTAAAATCCTGCATTTTCACACGTCAAGCCATGAGACGGTAAACATACTAAGGCAGGATCAAGGTCAGGTCAAACAATATCCTCTCTGTAAGGGAGAGAAAATCAATCTTGTTGCTTAAGCAGTAAATAGCTGAATGTGCTTAGATTTTACACATCCCCTGTCAAAAGTGAATCAGTACCCAAGGAGCATGTCTTCACAATAAATGTGCTTCTCAACCAGTCGTGTGCGCCCTCTGTCCTTCGGGGTCAGTCCAGGCCAGCTGATCATAATAGGATGATGTCAGCCTCACCCTATTGCTTCCGTGTGTAACCATATCTGAGAGGTGCCCCGAGCTTTTTCGATTTATGTCAGGTTACATTGTAGGTGCTCTGTAACGCAGCTGCCCTTAGTTTAAAATTTTTATAACTGGCGATAAGAATTTCTGGTTAGGGGAAGTCACACTCTATCGTGACTTTTGTATAGAAAAGTGAGGAGAAATAAAACTACTGAAAAACTACATCCTTGTCCTCCAACTTCCAAGCCAGGCGGATCACAAAATCATGATTGAAATGAGCAAGAAGATAATATTAAGGAAGTAAGCCTGCGTGCTCCCAGAAAGCACTCTAATAGGAACATCTGGGGGCGCCTGGCTGGCTCACTCGGTATAGCAAGCGCCTCCTGATCTCGGGGGTCGTGAGTTCAAGTCCCACGTAAGCCCTAGAGCTTCCTTAAACACAGTAATAAATAATAATAATAATAATAAAAGGACCATCTGATGCTCGTGTTTTAGTTCTGTTCTTTACGATTTTTGGAATCAAGCCTCCAGCTCGGGAAATACCCAGCGTACTTTGTTCCCTTGAGGAGGGAAATTTTATAAAGAGGTTTCAGGCGCCGGCCAGTTTTTCAGGGATGAGCCCCAATCCTCCCCTCTGGGCTGTGCTCTGTGTTCCCGAGAGAGAGCGGGGCTGTGCAAAGCTCGCTGCTGTGACGCGGGCTTGCTTCCCGTGGCTGCCAGGCGAGGGCGCTGGCGAGGGAGGCCGGGCCGGCGCGCCTTTCCCCGCCCGGACGCTGGGGCCGCGGGCCCCTCGGCCCGCCTGCCGCCCACGCCTGCTCCCAGCCCTTCCAGAAGCTGCCTGTTGGGAGGCGCCCCTTCCTCAGAAGCCCCTTCTCGGGACCCCTGGTCCCGGCAGCTGCCGGGCGGCAGCGCTCCTTCCTGCGCAGGTACCGACATGGCTAAATGCATTTAAAGTTCTTGATACACTTGCAAATTGCATTCCAGAGGAGTTCTTAGGATTTACCCTCTTCGCCGGTTAGGTGTGAAAATACTTCTAGAAAACTCTCTCCCACACAATTGAACTCATCATGGCCTTTTACGGATTCTTACATTCAACTCTTGGCTTCTGTGGTTTCCAAACGCAGGTGGAAATTGAGGGGGTGCGACAGAGCCGGTGGGGCCCGCAAAGCCTCAGCCAGGCATCGTCGGGGCCCTTACAGTTCAAGTTTGCCAAGCTCGATCTAAATTTTTGAAAATATTGCAGTTGCGCCTGACTCGCTCTAGTTCGTACGTTTCCAGAGTTACTTCTCAGGAGCTGTTCTTACGGTCCAGTCTAACACTCACAGTCTTTTGGAGACGTTTTCTTTTTTATGGATTATGTGTGTCAAAGGGCATCACTTCTTTCTTCTTCTTCTTTTTTTTTTGGAAGAAATTTGCACTTGGACTTATGAATAATGCTGTATTTTGGTTTTCTAACCTATTTATTTTTATGTCTTATTTTCTTCTAAATACTTGGACTTAAAAACCCATTTCCTAACACCTTAACGGTTATTTTTATTTATTTGTTTCAATTCAAGTTAGTTAACATGCAGTGTAGTGTTGGTTTCAGGAGTAGAACCCAGTGATTCATCACTTACATACGACACCCAGTGCTCATCCCAACAAGCGGCCTCCTTAATGCCCATCACCCGTGTAGCCCATCCCCCCACCCACCTCCCCTCCAGCAGCCCTCAGTTTGTTCTTGCCTCCCTCTCTGCTTTTGTCTTATTTTCCCTTCCCTTCCCCTATGTTCATCTGTTGTGTTTCTCAAATTCCACATAGGGTTGAAATTGCATGTTTGTCTTTCTCTGACTGATTTATTTCGCTTAGCATAACACCCTCCAGTTCCATTCACGTTGTTGCAAATGGCAAGATTTCATTCTTTTTATCGCTGAGTAATACTCCGTTGTATATATAAGCCACGTCTTCTTTGTCCATTCATCTGTAAATGGACACTTGGACTCCTTCCATAGTTTGGGTATTGTTGATAGCGCTGCTATAAACACTGGGGTGCATGTGCCCTTTCGAATCAGCATTTTTGTATCCTTTGGATAAATACCTACTAGTGCAATTGCTGGGTCGTAGCGTAGTTCTATTTTTGATTTTTTGAGGAACCTCCATACTGTTTTATAGAGTGGCTGCACCAGTCTGCATTCCCAGCAACAGTGCAAAAGTGTTCCCCTTTCTCCACATCCTTGCTAGTAATATCTGTTGTTTCCTGAGTTGTTAATATTAGCCATTCTGACCGGCATCAGGTGGTACCTCATTGCAGTTTTGATTAGTATTTCCCTGATGAGTGATGTTGAGCATCTTTTCATGTGCCTATTGGCCATCCGGATGTCTTCTTTGGAAAAGTGTCTATGCCTGTCTTCTGCCCATTTCTTCCCTGGATTTTTTGTTTCTTTGGGTATTGAGTTTGTTAAGTTCTTTATAGATCTTGGATACTAACCTTTTCATGTCATTTGCAAATATCTTCTTCCATTCTGTCAGTTGCCTTTTAGTTTTGTTGATTGATTTGTTCACTGTACAGAGCTCTTTTATCTTGATGAGGTCCCAATAGATCATTTTTGCTTTTGTTTCCCTCGCCTCCAAAGACGTGTTGAGTAAGTTGCTGCGGCCAAGGTCAAAGAGCTTGCTGCCTGTTTTCTTCTGTAGAATTTTGATGGTTTCCTGTCTCCTGTTTAGGTCTTTCATCCATTTTGAATTTATTTTTGTGCGTGGTGTAAGAAGGTGGTCCAGGGTCATTGTTCTGCATGTTGCTGTCCAGTTCTCCCAGCACTGTTTGCTGAAAAGACTCTTTTTTCCATTGGATACTCTTTCCCGTTTTGTCCAAGGTTAGTTGGCCTTATATTTGTGGCTCCATTTCTGAGGTCTCTGTTCTGTTCATGTATGTGTCTGTTCTTGTGCCAGTACCATACTGTCTTGATGATGACAGCTGTGTAATACAGCTTGAAGTCTGGGATTGTGATGCCTCCTGCTTTGGTTTTCTTTTTCAACATTCCTTTGGCTATTCGGGGTCTTTTGTGATTCCATACAAATTTTAAGATTGTTTGTTCTAGCTCTGAGAAGAATGCTAGTGTTATTTTGATAGGGATTACATTGGGTGTGTAGATTGGTTTGGGTAGTATCGACATTTTAACAATATTTGTTCTTTCAATCCATGAGCATGGAATGTTTTTCCATTTCTTTGTGTGTATTCTTCAGTTTCTTTTTTTTTTTTTAAGTTTTCCTTGATTTCTTTTCTTTTTTAAATGTTTTATTTATTTCTAGGAAAGAGAGAGAGAGAGAGCATGAGCAGGGAAGGGTCAGAGAGAGAGGGAGTCACAGCCCAAAACAGGCTCCAGGCTCTGAGCTGGCAGTCAGCACAGAGCCCGACGCGTGGCTCGAACCCACGAACCGTGAGATCATGACCTAAGCGAAAGTCGGACGCTTAACCGACTAAGCCACCCAGGCACCCCTTCTTCAGTTTCTTTCATAAGATTTCTATAGTTTTGGGGGTACAGTTCTTTTACCTCTTTGGTTAGGTTTATTCCTATGTATCTTTTGGTTTTTGGTGCACTCATAAATGGGATCGATTCCTTGATATCTCTTTCTGTTGCCTCAGTATTGGTGTGTAGAAATATAACTGATTTCTGTACATTGATTTTATATCCTGCGACTTTGCTGAATTCATGGATCAGCTCTAGCAGTATTTTGGTGGAGTCTTTCATGATTTCCACATAGACTATCATCTGCCCTCAAGAAAGTCAGGATAGTGGGGTGCCCGGATGGCTCAGTCAGTTAAGTGTCTGACTTTGGCTCAGGCCATGGTCTTATGGTTTGTGGGTTCGAGCCCTGTGTCAGGCTCTGTGGTGACAGCTCAGAACCTGGAGCCTGCTTCAGATTCTGGGCCTCCCTCTCTCTCTGACCTTCCCCTGCTTACACTGTCTCTCTCTCTCTCTCAGAAATAAATAAAACGTTTTTTTAAAAATAAAAAAAAAAAGAAAGTCGGGATAGAAGGATCAGTTCTCCACATCATAAAAGCCAGATATGAAAGGCCCACAGCTAATGTCATCCTTAGTGAGGAAAACCTGAGATCAGGAACACGACAGGGATGTCCACTCTCACCCCTGTTGTTCATCATAGGAAGTCCTAGCCTCAGCCATCAGACAACACAAAGAAATAAAAGGCATCCACACTGGCAAGGAGGAAGTTAAACTTTCAGTCTTCACAGATGACATAGAACCATTAACGTCGGTATCATTATTATTCAGCCAAGCAACCCCCATTTCTCTGAAAACCACGATACTAACTCTTCGACCCCCAGCATAGCACTGGGTTTAACAACCAAAAGGCATGAACACGTCAAAGCACAATTAAAAAGAAAAAAAAAAAACAAAACACCCCTCCTCTTCCCCCACCATAGCTGCTTGCCGTAATCATTTCGGAGGGTGTTTTCCTCTGGTCTCTCTCTGAGGTTCATGTGTTTCAAGGGTCAGTTGAAGTCCCTCTCTCCTCTGAGATTTAAATCTAATTTCCCTGAGCCCCCTTTTCTACACCTGTTGGGGAATCTAATCCCCTGCTCCAAGTTCCTGTGACTCCGAGGGGACTTTTATTGTCTTGTCTGTATCAATTTCTTCTCTCATTGCCTTCCTCTCCTTAACCATCCTCTCTTCTTCTTCTTCTTCTTTTTTTTTTTTTTTGTGTGTGAGAGTAGTGATCGACTTTACTCCTTTTATCACTAGTCAATTACAATCACTTCTCATCAGCAGACTTGAATTCAGCAGCTCTGTTTTTTTGTTTCCCTGATGTCTTTCCTTCTCCTGAACTGTTTTCTGTTTAATAAGACAAGAAGAATGGAGGGGAAAAACATGCTTTCTTCAAAGATGAGATTCTGAAATCCCTGACACTGGGGCGGTAGATTTAAAAAGATCTTTCCAGAGATGAAAGTGTGATTGTTTGTTGTGTCTCATGCTGTTGCCCGCTGAGTTTTCTCTTTCCTAAACAATTCTCCATGTCTTACCTATAGTTCAGTAGAAGCATTTTTCATCCAACCCGCTTCTGCTTTTCAGTTATAAAAGAAGATGATGGCATTGGCTTGTTTTAGAACTGTTTTTAAATATCTTAAAGAAAGTTTTGAAATACTAAATGGGACATCAGAACCTTAAGCTGAGTTCATTTACTGCTGCATAATGACAAAGCTTGGTAGTTTCAAACAACAGTCCCTCCTCACTGCCCCCTTATTGCCTAGCCTGAGCTAGGCGATTCTGCCCCATGAGGCTGTAGCCCTCCTGTGGTGGCATTCAGCTGGGAGCTCGTCTGGGGTGGGAACATCCAAGATGGCTTCACTCAAGATATGGCACTGCCGATGGGGCACCGGCTATATCTGGGGACTGGCAGGGCCCCTGTCCCTAGCAGACTTTCAACATGGTGACTTAGGGCACCCAGAGCAAAGCAAAAGCCACCGAGCATCTTTGGTCATATTCTGCTATCGAAGCAAGTCACTTCGATATGGCTACTCCATATTCAAGGGGAGAGAAAACAAACTCCATGTCTTGACGGAGAGAGCAGAATGCAACACGGTGAGGGGAAGGCTCTTTGGCAGCCACATTTGATGATAATCTACCAGAACCTAATGTAAGCCCCAGTGCTTACATTCAGGAAAACAGCGCACTAGATACTGAAAATTTACGTATCTGGTATTTACAGTGCCGTAGGGACAACGGGGATAAATAAATGTCTAACACATCGATTGGGAAAGGGACAGATAATAAACAGGGTAGGCCTTGTGGGCCATACAGTCTCTGCTGCAAACCAACCTCTGCTATTAGAGTGTGAAGGCAGCCACCGACAATGTATAAAATTAGGCAGGGTCGGGTTGGCGGACAGGATTGGTCCTGTGGGCTGTACCTTGGAGCCCCTGAGTCTAGAGAAATAGTGCTTTTTCTGTATTCTAAAGGAGTTTAAGGGGCACCTTGCTGACTCCATCAGTAGAGCGTGTGACTCCTAATCTCAGGGTCATGAGTTCAAGCCCCACATGGGGCATGGAGCCTCCTTAAAAAAAAATTAAAAACAAAAAAGTAAAGGAATTTAAAATTAACCATGTAGGAAGGAGATTTCAAATTCTAATAATACCCACATAAACTATCTGAAGCCAACTGAAGTTAATATAATAACCAACATGTAGTGAGCCTGAACTTATTATTTTTGTACCGATAACATCACCCCATGCTAATAGCGTTACACACCGTGTGTGGAACCTTTTATTACTTGCAAGTGGTGCATGGCGGCACGTCCTTTCACCTGACTTGATCACCACTACCTTTTCCATTCCACAGACTCACTCCGTGTCCTCAGAGAAAGGCCCTTTGATCCCGTGAGATCCTGTTTGGTAAGCAAAAGGCAAACAGTGGAATAGTTGCTATTTTCAAACTACACTTCCTGGCTTTATGTTCTCACGACTCCAAATATTTGAGTTCTTTGGTTCTTAATAATGAAGCGATAGGCAAGGCATGATTTCAAAACCGTCTTGACCACTTTTGTAGTGAATGATGTTTTTGACTTCTGCGCTTTTCTGTACACCCTCACCATCTCATCTTTTATCTGTGACACCTGAGTGCTTTATGAGGTCATTGTGTGTTGTTTTGTTCATATGCACACATGTCCACGTGTGGGTGGAAATTGCAGAGAGTCTTTCATCAGCATGCATGCCATTTAAAAGGGCAAGAGCGGGGGCCACCTGCATGGCTCAGTTAAGTGTCGGACTCTTGATTTCGGCTCAGGTCATGATCTCACGGTTCATTGGTTTGAGCCCCACATCGGGCTCTGTGCTGGCAGCGTGGAACTTGCTTGGGATTGTCTCTCTCTCTCTGCCCCTCCCCTGCTCATACACACACACTCTCTCAAAATAAATAAATAAACTTAAAAGTGCAAGAGAGGTCGCCTGACTGACTCAGTCGGTGGGATCATGTGACTCTTGGTCTCGGGGTTGTGAGTTCGAGCCCCACACTTGGTGTGGAGATGACCTAAAAAATAAATAAAGTCTTGAAAAGTACACGAGGTCCCAGGGAAAATCATTTCCATCCACAGCACCAAAGATACTTCTTTACATACATTTTTATGTACACACATTATATAAATCAAATATCTCATTCTTTTCCTCGCTACAATATGGCTTACATTAAATCCACAGAGATGTATTCCTTTTTTGAAATTCAAATAGGGAAGCTAAGAATATGCGATCTGTTAAAAAGCAAATATTGTAAATGTTTCTCAAAACTGTAGTAATATTATTGCCCTTTACAGCTCTCAGATATTATACTGCAGTTTTGCTTAGTATAGTTTTTTTCTTTTCTTTTTTTTTTTTTAAGTTTACCTCCTCCCCACACCCCCCGAAAACTCTACACCCAATGTGGGGCCCAAACCCATGACCCTGAGATCGAGAGTCACATGCCCCACTGACTGAGCCAGCCAGGCCAGACGTTCTTTGCATAGTTTATTTTCTGCCTGCAAATGAGATACCAGAATAGAAAAGCTCTTCCTTCCCACTGGGGTTCATTTTCTCCGGTACTGACTGACAGCCTGGAAGAGCTAGTGGGAAAAACGTGGTCTTTTGTGGCTGTGTTGTGGTCTTTGCCAGCTTGCCGCCTGGGCCAGGCATCACCACCATCCCCGGGGCCACGGCCCCAGGCTGCAGGGGAAGGGGCTTCGGGTTCAGTTGGAAAGTGAGAAAGCCCCACTTGCCTACAGCCTTGCTTTGTACTGAGTGCCTGTCTATGGAGCTAGTTGCTGATGAAAACAGCGGCGGCCATTGGCCATGGCCATCTGATGGCCATCGGATGGCTTTACGCAGACCGCAGGTAAAGTGCTTTGGACTGCAAGTGTATACATCCCTAGAATAGCACTTACTGCCTGGGCTCCTCCTGCCCCTGCGCAGAAAGTTCCTTCTCTCAGCTCCTCTGCCCACCGGGAGTCTCTCCAGGAACTGCCTCAGAAGTGAAATAAACATAAATAGAATCCCTTCCTAACACCTTCCTTGGGACGTGGGTTTTGCCTTCCTCTTCAGCCCTTTCCAGCCCATACTTCCTTTTTATTATCCTTTCCTTTTGTGATTTTTCCCTTCAACCCTGAGCACTTAGCCTGAAAGCTGGCTCTTCCCCTCCAGCTCTGTGGGACCAGGCTTATAGAAGCCAGCACAGAGCCTGGGACTCTGGGAGGAGCCATTTTTCTTTTATGCTTCCTTAAGGAAGATCATTCCACAGCGATGCACAGACTTTCTTCTGGTTCATCCACCAGCCGGCTGACTGGCACTTTTTAAATACATATGAAGTTTCCATGCATTAGGTTAGTTTCTCTAAGCTTCCTTTTGGAACCGTCTCCTTCGATTCTTGTCCTATTTCCTTTTCCGCCATCTGTTAAACTATCTTTTTTAGAGATACCGAAATTGAGACATTAAACACGTTTGTGAGGCTGCCGGCTGATGTCGGAGATTTAAGTCTTGAGAGGGCAGTCGGGGACCCACTCTGAAACAGAATCCCCTTTTTCCTATTTTCCAAAAGGCCCACAGTAGTTTGAAAGCGCCAGTAATGCGTTTTTTTAAGATTTAGAAATGACAGTTATTTCATTTTGATTTCCTAGATTACTGTGTAAATTGCCACCTCATAAGGATCTGGGCTTCGGCAGGTGCAAAATGAACACTTTATAATATGCCATTTGCTTTTCATCCTAGCTGCCTTCCTAGAAACTTCTGCATGCTTTTCTTGGGCACATCGCAGTACTTATTTTTGAGAGGTGATTCTTCCAATAGACTGCCCGGTCCTTCTAAACTGATGATTTTATCTTTAAAATCTCATTGTCAACATTAATCTTAAGAAGGATATTCTTTTCCCGTGCATATTTTCCTGCTTCCCAGATTTTCTTTTTTTTTTTTTAATTTTTTTAAATGTTTTTTTATTTATTATTTCCAGGAGAGAGAGAGAGAGACAGCATGAGCAGGGGAGGGTCAGAGAGAGGGGGAGTCACAGACTGAAACAGGCCCCAGGCTCTGAGCTGGCAGTCAGCACAGAGCCCGACGCGGGGCTCAAACCCACGAACCGCGAGATCATGACCTAAGCGGAAGTCGGACGCTTAACCGACTAAGCCACCCAGGCGCCCCTCTGCTTCCCAGATTTTCTAAGTGAACCAAATCTAGTATCTTTTCCTGTGATGCGCTGCAAAATTAGCTTGCTCTCAGGATCTGCAAAGAGAGTGATGTGATGCAAATTAGGTTCTCATGTTGATGACTGAGTAGCGTAATTTGAGCCAGTCAACCAAAGAGCATCTGAGCATATTTGAGCTCCCTTAAAATATGGAATTATTTAAGACAGCATTACACAGATAATACCCAGTAATTAGTGGCAATCACGTGCCTTTTGAAGCAAACTTACCTCCAGTCAGGTTGAAAACCATTTACATGTACCCTGGGCCAGCGATGGCCAGGTTGACAAGTAATACGCGCTTGGGCCCCTCTAGCTGCAGCACCATTTTTTATAGTGGGCTATTCTGTGGCCAGTTTGTCAACGGAGCCTGCTCGGAGGTGCATTAAATTAAATGGTTTAACTTAGGCATTGCTACATGATTCTGAAATGTTCTTTTTGCATTGATGTAATAGGGAGATCCTTTCCACATGGACTCCAAAACCAAAATCTAAAACAAACAAATGCGTCTATGTTTTTTAAAATTTTTTTTAACATTTCCTTATTTTTGAGAGACAGAGGGTGAGCGAGGGAGGGGCAGAGAGAGAGGGAGACACAGAATCTGAAGCAGGATCCAGGCTCCGAGCTGTCAGCGAAGAGGCCGACGCAGGGTTTGAAGTCATGAACCATGAGATCATGACCTGAACTGAAGTTGGCCACGTAACCAACGGAGCCACCCAGGAGCCCTGCATCTATCTTTTTTTTATGGTACCTCTTGAATAAAGAACAAAGAGAAGTTTTGTCTGACCAATGAAATGTATTTGATATGTTGTATAACAGGAAAGGAGGGTGTAATGATTTTTTTTCAACTAAAATGTAAACTCCAAAAGCATCATTTTTTTAAATTTGGCTTCAATTTATGAAGGGAATGTATCGACTATGTTTATTTTTAAACTTTTTCTTCTGAGAAGTGTTGAACATGTACAGATGTTGACACAGTAGAATGCCGAGCCCCCGGGTGTGATCATCAGTTCCAACCATTATTGATTCATAGCCAATCTTGTTTTATTCATACTTTTGCCACTTCTTACATAGTTCTCAAATTATTTTGAAGTACATTCCAGATATCATATCATGTAAAAGTACCTTTACAGCATTTAAAAATGTTGGACAGGGGCGCCTGGGTGGCTTAGTCGGTTAAGCGTCCGACTTTCGCTTGGGTCATGATCTTGCGGTCCGTGGGTTCGAGCCCCGCGTCGGGCTCTGTGCTGACTGCCAGCTCAGAGCCTGGAGCCTGTTTCAGTCTGTGACTCCCTCTCTCTCTGACCCTCCCCTGTTCACGCTGTCTCTCTCTCCTAGAAATAAATAAAACATTTAAAAAAAATTTAAAAAAAATTAAAAAAAAAAAAATGTTGGACAGGGGCACCTGGCTGGTTCAGTTGATGGAGCATGCAACTCTTGATCTTGGGGTCGTGAGTTTGAGCCCCATGCTGGGTGTAGAGATTAGTTAAATAAAGAAATAAATCTTTAAAACAAACAAATAAAAATAAAAAATTAAAATGTTGGACAAAATAAAGTATAAGCAGGCAATAAGTAATAACAGCTCTTATGTCTACATAATTCAAGAAATAGAGTGATGTCTGACATTTAAATGCTAACCTTATGGCAGAAAACCAAACTCACAGAATAACGAATTAGGTAAAACTTGAGAGCCAGTCCAATTGAAATATTCTAATTGGTCAGCAAATATTTATTGTGTGTCTGTACATATTTATATATGTATATATAAAGGATTTAAACAATCATTGACATTTTAGCCACGGTTGCTCAGAGTAGTGACATTTTTGTTTCTTTATGCGTTTCCTCATTTTACAAATTTCTTGCAGTGAAATTTATTGCTTCCGAAATGATTTGGAAAGTATTGAAACTGACTTTGACTATGTGCAAGCTATTGTCCAAAGTGCCAGGTGGCGTTGAGAAGGATAATGTTAGATTGTTTCTTGTTCCCAATTCCTGATTAGTTTGGGTTGGGCTAGCTCTGTGGAAAGCCAGTGTGGCAGATGTTTTTGCTTTTTGCTCTCTTCTTTGCTCCCCCTTCTTCGCATTTTGTGTGGGGGCCACCCCTTCTTCAGCCCCAGTCCCTGTGACTTGTATGTGAGGCGGGAGACTTCCATTCCAGCTCGCAGACTGGGCACAGGATATAGACTAGCCAGCCAGCTCCCCATGGACGCTCGGGCACCATGGTGATTGGTTTTAGGAAAGACATGTGGCCAAAGCCAGCCAGTCCAGTAGAACTCGAGTGGATTAGATGCCAGGAAAATGTGTGGGGCAGGTACTCAGAAAGTTAAACCTAGAGTTATTATATGACCCAACAATTTCACTCCTAGGTATATATCCAAGAGAACTGAAAACATACGTCCACGCAATAACTTGTGCACAGATGTTTATAGCAGCGTTCTTTACTCATAATAGCCAGAAAGCATGGAATATTATTTGGCCATAAAAAGGAGTAAAGTACTGATAGATGCTATGTACATGGATGAACCTTGAAGACATACTATGTGAAAGAAGCCAGTCACAAAAGACCATAAAGACTGTTCATTTATATGAAATGTCCAGAGTAGGCCAACCCACAGAGACAGGAAGTAGATTAACAATTGCTTCGAGTGAGGAGGAGGCCACAGATAGTGGGGGCTCTGGGGAAGGAGTACTGATGGGGACAGGATTTCTTTATGGGGGTGATGCAGTTGTTGTAGAATTGGATAGTGGTGACAGTTGCACAACTTTGTGAATAAACTGAAAACTGCTGAGTTGTATACCTTAAAGGGGTGGATTTAATGATGTGTGAATCATCTCTTGATCTAAAAAAAATGCTATAAAAATGTTAGGGAAATAAGAATATCTGATCATACCGTAGGAAGGGAGATAGATCCACTTTGCCACTAAAAGCTTGAATGGTTAAGACAGGCACATTGACCATTATTGTAAAGTGGTGAAGTGTTTTAAAAACATCTAATATAAATGTAGAGATACCTGACTGGCTCAGTTGGTAAAACATGCCACTTTTTTTTTTTATATATTTTTATTTTATTTCTAGGAGAGAGAGAAAGAGAGACAGCGTGAGCAGGGGAGGGTCAGAGAGAGAGGGAGTCACAGACTGAAACAGGCTCCAGGCTCTGAGCTGGCAGGCAGCACAGAGCCCGACGCGGGGCTCGAACCCACGAACCGCGAGATCATGACCTAAGCGAAAGTCGGACGCTTAACCGACTAAGCCACCCAGGCGCCCCTAAAACATGCCACTCTTGATCTTGGGGTCATGTTGGGCGTAGAGCTTACTTAAAAGAAATTTTTAAGAATTAAAAAAAAAATCTGATTTAAAATTAAACAATGCAAGGAAGATATGAGGATTTATTTAATGTCTTCTGCCCAAGTCAAATTTCAGAGTAGTAAGCTCAATCATTTTTATTTTTATTTTTTTGTCAAGTTATTATTTATTAAAGTAATCTCCACACCCAGTGTGGGGCTTGAACTCACAACTCTGAGATCAAGAGTTTCATGTTCTTCCACCTGAGCCAGCCAAGGGCCCCAGGCTCAATTGTTTTTATATTCATTTTCATTTTGGTGTGTTTATGAACACTAGATATTAAGCATAATATAACCTTTTCTATTTTTGGCCCAGGGTAATTACCGCATGCCTTGGTCATGGTATGTACGTACTCAAGAAGCTTTTATTAACTGCATGCATAAATGAGTGTTTTTACTGTGTTTTCTTAACATTTGGGGTGTGTAAGATTCTCTTACCCCTGAAAATGATTTATTTCAGAATGTTGTATTTTGTATTTGTCTGCTTTAAAGGTTTTCCTTTACATTTATATGCTTAGTCTTCTTTTTCACCATTTGTTCAGATCAGAATTGAAATAATATTTAAACATTGTAATTCTTGATCTGTCCTTTAGTCTTTAATCCGTAGGCTCTCTACCTCCTTTTTGTTTTTAATCCTCTTGCAATTGATTTTTTAAAAGAAATTAGTTCTTTGTCTTGTCAAATCGCTCGCAGGCTGGGTTTTGCTAATTGCATTGGCATGGTATTCGTTAACATGTCCCTTCGTCCTCTCTCGTTCCTTTACGTTAGTAGATAGAACCAGGGGCTTAATCAGATCCAAGTTCAAATTTCTTGGCAGGACTACTTCATAGCTGCTGTTGGTACTTATATCAAGTGGCACTTCCGGTCCAGTTGTCTCTCTTGTTGTGATGTCAGCAGCCATTGGTGACTATGGGATGGATCCATTCACTCACTGGGAGTTGGAAGATGGTGTCGGTGGTAGCCAGCCTCTGAGACCCCCCCACCGCTCCCTGCCTCCTGTGTTATGCCCTTAGGTGATACCCTTCAGTAGTGTATCAGGCTGGTCTGAATGACCAACAGGATAATGGGAAAGTAACAGTATGCCATTTTGGAGGTAAAGTCATAAAAGCAGTGTAGCTGCTGCCCCTCTCTTTCTTGGGCTATTGTGAGCAAAGCCAGCAGCCATGTCATGAGGGACCACGTAGGAAGGAACTGAGGCCAGTGGCCCCTGGAAGTCAAGTCTTCACATGGCTGCAGCTCGAGCCGGCATCTTGACTGCACCCCCTGAAAGGACTGGAGCTAGAACCCTTAGCTCAGCCACTCCTGAGTTCTTGATCCACAGAAATGTTATTTTTTTTCAAATGTTTTATTTATTTCTAGGAGAGAGAGAGACAGCGTGAGCAGGGGAGGGTCAGAGAGAGAGGGAGTCACAGACTGAAACAAGCTCCAGGCTCCGAGCTGGCAGTCAGCACAGAGCCCGACGAGGGGCTCGAACCCACGAGCCGCGAGATCATGACCTAAGCGAAAGTCGGACGCTTAACCGACTAAGCCACCCAGGCGCCCCAGAAATCGTGTTATTTTTAAGACTCCATGTTCTGGGGTAATTTGTTACTCAACAAAGGTGACTCATTCAGTGTTATTCTGATTCTTTCATTCTATCTTCATGTTAGCTGGGATACTTCTATAAAGAGAAACTTGTCTTCAACACCTATTTGATTACTCTGTGGTGCAGTGGGTATAGAAAATAAGTTATTCTTTACACTCAGAATTATAATCCTATCATATATAGGCGTTTGTACACACATATATATGTACACACATATGTACACAAATGTATACATATGTGTGTACAGATAGATGGATGAATGGATAGGTAAGTGTAAGAAATTTGGAGCATTTCCTTGTACGTTTATTAGTTGTCCTGAACATCATGTTACTGGTTTTGTAACATTCCACTGAGTTCATGTAACCATTCTTTGTTGGAAATTTGAATTTTTACAATGTTACTGCCAAGAGGCTATCAGTTGGAAATATTTTTGCAATAAGCCTTTTTATGACTTTAAGACTATTTCTTAAGTTTATTTATTTTGAGAGAGAGAGGAAAAGCAGGTGGGGGAGGGGAAGAGAGACAGGGAGAGAGAAAATCCCAAGCAGTCTCTGCACTGTCAGTGCAGACCCAGATGCAGGACTTGAACACATGAACCCCGAGATCATGACCTAAGCCAAAGTCAGACTCTTAACTGACTGAGCCACCCAGGTGCCCCAAGACAATTTTTAAATTTTTTAAAATTTTTAATTAAAATATGCTTATTTATTTTGAGAGAGAGAGAGCATGCGCACATGTGAGCAAGGGAGAGGCAGAGACAGAGGGAGAGAGAATCCCAAGCAGGCTCCTTGCTGTTAGCACAGAGCCCTACATGGGGCTCGATCTCATGAACCAACCGTGAGATCACAACCTGAGCCGAGATCAAGAGGTGGACGCTTACCTCACTGAGAGACCCAGGTGCCCCAAGACTTTTTTTAGATCAGATTCCTAAAGCTATAATTGCTAAATCCAAAATTATGGGCATTTTTAAGACTTGATATATTTTTCTAAATTGCTTGCCACAAAGAAAATGTAGGGGCACCTGGCTGGTTGAGTTGGTAGAGCATGAGACTTGATATCGGGGTTGTGAGTTTGAGCCCCACAATGGGTATCGAGATTACCAACAAATAAAATCTTTAATAAAAAAGAAAGGAAGGAAGGGAGGGAAGGAAAGGAAGAAAATGATTTCTCCTGGCAACAGCAAAGTCTGGTGGCCATTTCATTGCATTCCTGTCAGAGATCTGTGTTCTTTATCCATGTTATATGACAAACATTTGTAATGTGCCTACTGTGTGCCAGGTGCTGTTCATAAAAAACTCTACTTTTTTTTTTTTTAATTTGTCTGGTCCGGTAGTACCTCAGAATATTTTTAAAATTTTAGATCTACTTTATTTTTTTTATTTTTATTTTTTAATGTTTCATTTATTTCTGAGAGAGAGAGAGAGAGAGAGACAGCGTGAGCAGGGGAGGGCCAGAGAGAGAGACACAGAATCTGAAACAGGCTCCAGGTTCTGAGCTGTCAGCACATAGCCTGATGCGGGGCTCGAACCACGAGATCATGACGTTGAGCCAAAACTGGACGCTCAGCTCACTGAGCCACCCAGGCGCCCTTAGATCTACTTTAAAAATGTTTCTTGACACCTCTTCTTCTTTACCCTCTGGGTCAGGCAGTCATTTGTTTCTCTCCACTCACCACCACCAGCCTTACAGTCTACATCTCTGAACCTTCTCTTTCCATCCATCTCCCATTTTGCTTCTTTTCTTTCTTGTAGGCTGGGAAGGCAGATAACCATACTTGTTAGGACAATGAATTAAATGCGGTGACTTTGATTCATCTACAGCCACCATCCATTCTCGTAAATGGAAGTGTAGATCCATTTGTAGGCCATATTTTAGTTAGCTTGATTTATTATTTCTCACAAGAATAGCTTTCCCTGAAAGTCCTAGAGGGAACGCAACCTTGTAACGACAACAAGACATTTTCTAAGGAAGACTCTGTCACAGAGACTGTCACCTCCTAAACTAAAGAGATGCGCACTGGTTTCTCCTCTGGCAACATTTAGGGTGATAAATTGAGAGCGGAGATTAGATTTCCTTTAAAGTCGGCATCGCATAGATTACATCTTTAAAGGAGCCAGTGGCTAATTCCAGACCAAATCGCCAAGTAGATTTGTTTCTTTTGAGGGCCGACTATCGGGTGTTCTCAAGTTCATCTGAGATAACCATCACCCCCCACTCCACTCTAAGGGTAACGTAGACATTTTGCAGTCAGAATAGTAAACAGAAAATAGTCATTGCCTATAGCCCTGCCAGCCAGACACGATCACACCAGTATTTCAGCTTTTATCTGTCATACAGGTATTTCCTTTGGCTGCCTGTGGGCCATCCATCAAGATTTGGGGAGGATTATATGTTACATAGTATGAAGTAAGAAGTAGGCTCTATAGGGAAAGGATAGACATAAATCCAGAGCTGGAAAGAGATGAAAGGCATGGGGACCCCATCCTCCCAATCTTCTGCAGAAAGGAGCGTTCAAGTCAGGGCTTCTTGCTGTCTATGCATCAGATCCACGTTCTAGTAGAATTACCCTGCCCCTCATGAGCTTTCATTTACAGGAGAGGGTGAGAGCGAGCATGTCAAGGGTGGAGTAATCCAAAGGCTGGCACTGGGAAGTCTACATTTGATTGCCAGATGTTTGCAGGACTTCTCTGGAACCGCTAGCTACCTGGGACCCAGGGCTTTTCTAGTCAGTGGGGACTTCAGTGGGCCTATGGGAAGCTGAGCTGAGGTGATGCCCCTTTCACTGGGAGAAAGAGCAGAAGCATCCTTTTTACATAAACCATGATCCCAACCGCTTTTTAGTCCAGGTGACCCAGATGGGGGTGTGGGTGGGCTCCTGGGTCATCCTTGTACCCTAATTTTTTTAACTGATTATATGTGTATGTGCCTATTTATCTGTCTTTCCAATTTTAGTATATGTGCTGCCAAAGTGAGCGCTTCTCTCTCTCTCTCTCTCTCTCTCTCTCTCTCCACACACACACACACACACACACACACATTTGCAGTTTCTATTTTTTTATTTTTAATGTTGTTATTTATTTTTGAGAGAGACAGAGGATGAGCAGGGGAGGGGCAGAGAGAGGGAGGCACAAAATCCGAAGCAGGCTCCAGGCTCTGAGCTGTCAGCAGAGAGCCCAACGTGGGGCTCGAACTCACGAACTGTGAGATCATGACCTGAGCCGAAGTCGGATGCTTAACTGAGCCACCCAGACACCCCACATTTGTTCAGTTTCTAAAGTGAATTCTAGGGGGGCACCAGGGTAGCTCAGTTGGTTAAGCGTCTGACTCTTGATTTCAGCTCACGTCATGATCTGACGGTTCGTGAGTTTGAGGCCTGCATTGGGCTCTATGCTGATGGTGTGGAGCCTGCTTGGGATTCTCTCTCCCTCTCTCTCTGTGCCTCCCTTGCACGTGCACTCCCTCTCTTTCTAAATAAATAAGTAAATTAAAAAAAATTAAGTTAATTCGAATTCACTTTCTGACAGAGTTCTTCATAGTATTTCCATAGCTGTAAAGCGTCCTATCATTTCTGTTTTTAGTATGCTTTTAGCTTGAATGGTTTTGTTAGTGTTACATTCTTGGTTTTTTTTTTTTTTTTTAAATTAAAACAGCAAATAATCATCTTTAAGTGTATAAGCTTTTGTGTGTATTTGAAAGGTAAATACAGTTCCATCTATGAAAACTTTAATTATTTGCACCTCCCAGGGACAGAGTTTTTATGTCAACCACACCATACGTTGTGTTAATTTCTCTTTGTCTTGTCAAGTCTGGCTACATCTCCACTGTTGGGGATAAAAATGAGAAAGGGTGAGGTCCATGCTGCGGCTTATTCATTTACCTCAATTTATTTCTGTCAAAATTGGGACTTTTCCACAGAGAAGCCCCAGGTAGCTCTAAGAACATAATATGATTCCTGTTTAATCCCTTGCCCAGAGAGAACAAAGCAGGGACGAGAGTTTTAGAAGCTTAGAACAAGGTCAAAGTGAAAATCTCAGTGAAGCGCCCCTTGAAATGTCTGCCGATGCCATCTGACTGGGAACTTGTATGGAGAGAGTGAGAGAAGAGAACTGCCGTCAGTTTAGCGTGTGCTGGGCCACAGCCTCACACGCATGCTCATTTCAGCCTTCCAACAACTCCTGGTGGGATCTGTGTTCCCATTTAGCAGATGAAGAGATCGAGACACAGGCATGAATAACATGAATAACACTAGGGGAAAAGCAGGAATTGCAACCAGATCTGTCTGTTTCCCAAAGACGATGTAATTTCCACTTTCAGGGCTGATGGTGCCCTGATGAAGCCCATCCTCCACAAAATATGTATATACACACATATATATATATATTTACATGTTAAAAATTATTATATTTTATCACCATTTTGACATAAAGACAAATATAATCCAGGCTGGATTAATTATTATATGTACATTACTATATATTTTGTCTTCATATTTTTAAAACTTCATTACATAAAGTAATCTCTACACCCAACGTGGGGCTTGAACTCACAACTCTTGAGACCAAGAATCACATGCTTCACCAACTGAGCCACCCAGGTGCCCCCCATTTTTTTGAAGTGGGCTCCACGCCCATTGTGGGGCTTAAATTCACAATGCTGAGATCAAGAGTCACATGCTCTATTGACTGAGCCAGCCAGGTGCCCCTCTTCTATCTTAAAAATAAAATTAAAATAATTTTCATGGGCCTCTAAACATATTGTGGGCCCTGGACTTCTTGTGGCTAATGAAGAAGTTGGTCCTGGCCACTCTAACATGATTCTTCCTTCAGTTTTTGTTTGTTTGTTTGTTTTCTAGGAACAGGGATGGTTAAGGGAAGCCAGAGCTGTAAGGTCAAGAGAAGTGGAATGAGTCCCAGCAGCAGAGAATGTCTCGCACTGAGCAGAGTTTTAAAGTCATCATGAATAATTCTTTTTAAAATGTTTCTCTAGTTTGGAACTCTTGGTCATAAAGAGATGAATCCTTACATGCAGAGTCAATGTGTAAAATTGTAGAAAGTGGGCAGATACTGGATCCCCATTACCAACCCCCCCGTCATCCCGAGGGGCCCTTGAGGGGCCCTCACTGACCCTTAAGGCGCACTAGAATATAATCCGAAACCTCACCTCATTCTCAGGGGAGGGCGGTGAGACCCCAGAGAAGCTGGGCTGCTCACCGTTGCTCAGCAGATCAGCAATGACACTTGGACCCAGTCTGGTGTATGCGGACCCCAGGCTGGGGCTCTCCGCACTGGCCATCTCTGCTACCTATGCCTGCCTGGGTCCAAAGAGTCACAGTCATATCCAGTTTTGAAGCCTCTAAATATGATTCAGCAGGAGGATGTGTGAAAATAATGATGGTTGGCAACCTTCCCTCCATCTCCCGAGGATTTTTTTAAGCTTTAGTTCCATGTTCCCTTGACGTGTTGCTTGGGGACCAGGCAGTTGTGGTGGCAAGTGGAGGGATCCTAGCCACCTGCTGTCCTTGCTGTGTCCTGGGCGGTAGGGACTCGAGGACAGAAACTGGTCCCGGCCCTGCCGCCGGCCCTCACATCTGTCTGCTCTCCCTGAGAACCATGTATGCGCTGGCTCACACAGCAGTCCGAGCACGGGCACTGTCTGCTTGTGACGTGGGAGTCACAGATAGGAACGCAGTCCCCCAGACGATAGGTTTTGCTTGGTTGCTGATGCATTAATGCTTGAAAATGAGTGAAAGAATGAATGGGGAAGACTTTCACACACCAGGAAACATCTGGGATTTCTTTGTGAAGTCTCCTTTGGGCTTGAGCCTCAGCCCCCCTCCTCCTCCCTGTGATGGGCCCAGTTGCCTTCTGAAGACCCTGGGGAATAATAACAGGCTGCAGAGGAAGACCCTTCATCTGAGGAAAGGCAACAGACTCTAGAATGTGAGTGTCTCCCGTTGGTCAGTGCCAGTTCTGTCCTGGGCTTCATTCTCTTCTGTATCTAGAAGTTTCTAAGGAGAAAGTAAGGTGTGAACTTCAGAAAATATAGACATTTGAATGCTAGCTTTGCTGGGTAACCTCAGGCAAATTATATAATCCCTCGAAGCTTCGGTTTCCCCGTCTGCCATGGAAAATAATGATGCCTGTCTCACATCATCTCTTGGAAGATTAGTTGTAATAATATCTGAAATAGCACTGAGTATCTCTCCCCTGCATATATATCTCAGGGAAATTCTCCCAGAGATACATAAGGAACATTTTCGAAGATGTTTCTTATGACATGTATAGTAGTGGAGTATTGGAGATGCCACCATTGGCGTTGTGTGTGTGTGGGGGGGGGTGGGCGTTATTAGTAAACCATGATGAAAGTATAGTCTGGAATATCTCTTAGCAGTTAGAAGGACCACATTAGCTTTACACACAGCAAAACATGGGTAGATCTTAAAACCAGTGCTGTGTGAAAAAAAAAAAATTCCAGAGAATGTTCTGGATCTAGATCTCATTGCTGTGCATGTAACATAAAATACATGTACACAAACACACCACTATATAAGGTCACATGGAAAATAAAAAGGATATACATCAAGTACATTAGAATGGTGGAATAGGGGAATGGGGATAGAAAATAACTAAAACGAGGCCCTGTAGAGTTCGATGATGAAAATGTGCCGTAAACTGGGGAACTTGCTTCGTTCAACCCTCTGCATCTGAAATTCCACCATAAGATTGCTTCGCAGTGAGCCAATGACACAGTAGGCCTAGTTATACCTAGTTATACCTAGGTTAGTTACACCGACGCTAGAGCAGAGTTTCTCAACCTCGGCACCATTGGCATCTTGGACAGGATCATTCTTGGTCATGACAGGCTGGCCTGTGCATTGTAGGAAATTTAGCAGCATCTGTGACCTCTAATAACTAGATGCTAATAGCATCCCTTCCCCAGTTGGGCCAAAGCAAAACATCTCCAGACACTGTCAAACGTCCCTGACAGTACAGGGTCAGCCCTGACCGAGAACCACTGACTGACAGTGGCCATGACACTGAGGCTGGTCTACCCAAAGCAGTAACATTAGCCTCCTGCTATGTGCTGGGTGAAGCTCTATCTAGGTCAAAAATCTGTATTTGGTCTGAGAAACGTATGTCCAGGCAGAGAAGCAAAAAAAGAAATGGGAAGAACAAAGCATTAACAACCGTCAGAGCTCCGTACCGCTAATAAATCAGAGTTCCCTTTCTAGGGCACTCACACTAGGAGACACACACATATGTCACTTGTATTGAAATTAATCAAAAGCACTTTGTCATTATTAAGACGTGTGTGTATTCATAAACACACACGCACACCCACATATATGATTCTTTCATTCATAAGAAGATAGTATCCTGAATACTTCCCCTGTGGTTCTGAGCATGGTGACATATTATACTTTTCTTTCTGAGCCATTGTCTAAACAGGCAGTCCATAATTTGACAGAGTGAAAGAATATCAATTCCTCAGGACAAATGTGGGAACTTTATATCATACAGTGGGTGCTCAAGGAATACCCACTGGACAACATCTCTCGTGATTTTGTCTGCTGTGTGCCACATATTTTAATGCATTCTTGTATACCTGTATTCTGTCACTGGTAATTTATGTCCCTTTGGAAAGGTAGATCTTAGGTTTAAATATATTATTAGCGTCCCTTGAAAACATCTGTTTGGTACACATCCCCATCAATTCTGTTTTCACGACATGTTTATGATCAGATTGGAAGATGTTGGAAGAGTTTGTAAAGAAAGGGTGAATAGGGATGTTACAGCTTTCTGAAACTCTGGCTGGTGTTAATTGAAAATGAAGGCACTTTTATTCCCCTTGTCATTTTGATGTATCTCTGAATTTTTGTAAACGGATTTTCTTTTAAGCTTCAGAGATTACACTCTATGCAATATTCCACCTCAGCTGCTGTAATTGATTAGCCACATCTTCCATTTTAACAGTGCGGTGGCTAGGGTGCAAAGTAATAGATTATAGTCCCAGCCTTCAAAATTGAACTTCAGTCTGCTACATTTCAGCCTGGGACAAAAGACTTTCCTTAGAGTGTCTAAGTTTCTCTTCAACATCAGGGTTTTCAAGTGTGATGCATACTTAATTTGGCAGAAACTGTTCTTTTTATTTCAGTCTATGAAAATGTGCTACTTGGGTTTCCTATAAACTAAAGTTAGTTCCTCAACTTAGTTGGATAGAAGGCCAAAACAGGGCCTCTTTATTTTTATTTATTTATTTTTTTAAAACTTTAATGTTTATTTTGAGAGAGACAGAGCATGAGCAGGGGAGGGGCAGAGAGAGAGAGAGAGAGACACGAATCTGAAGCAGGCTCCAGGCTCCAAGCTGTCAGCACAGAGCCCGATGCAGGGCTCGAACTCATAAACTGCAAGATCATTACCTGAGCCAAAGTTGGGCGCTTATCCAACTGAGTCACCCAGGTGCCCCAGGACCTCTTTATTTTTAGACAATAAGTTGGTTCGGGGCCAAAAAATGTATCTGAAAGGAAATGCTTTTCTCAGATGACAGAAAAGCTTGTCATCTTCCTGATCTAGTACACTGTTTATAAAAATGCATTATTATCCCATAAGCTTGAGTATGTAGAAAATTTCCAGGGGGTGCCTGGCTGGCTCATTCGGTAGAGTGTGTGACTCTTGATCTCAGGGTCATGAGTTCAAGCCCCATATGGGGCGTGGAGGCTACTTTAAAAAAGTGTAAAGAAAACTTCCATTTAGAAATATAGCTCAAAACACCAAACTGAGAGACAAAAAAATTTCAGTGTACCAAAACTCCAATATGAGCTGCCTGCCCAAATTGTTATATAAGGTAGGAATTTTTTCAACTGCTTTTAAAAATAATGAAAAAGTGATTTATAAACCTGCTAACCTCTTAGTTTTTTAAACCATTCCCAAATATTAGCTTTCTCATCACCATATTCCTGCTTGTTACACATCATTTCTCAACTTCCATCCAGAGTGATGGGTGGTAGTGGAGTGTTGGCCTCCTACTGACGGGGGTTTGGAGTCTGTGGGGTGGAGCATGGGGTGCTGGGAGCCAGATGACTTACTTGAGGTCTAGGCCAAGGTCAAAGGAAGCAGCTGAGGTTCAGATTCCTCGAAGTTGCCCTCAAGCAGCAGGGCCAAAGGATTAGAGGTGGGCCGGGCAGAGGTCAAGACTTCACAGTTCAGAGCCCAGCAAGGATAAGACTAGAGGTTTGAGACTAGGCAGAATAGAGAGACCATTGTAAGCAGGGCTCCTTGTGTGCTCTCGAGCTGTCCTCACTGCAGTTCATGGACGGACGTCACAGTTCTGGGGAGAGGGGGCTGAAATTAGAAGTCGTTTTTGTACGTAATGGAAGGCACCCGTGCACTGCTGGAGGCCTGTTGGGATTGTGCAAAAAGGGGGACACTGGAGAGGCTTAGGGAACCACAGAGCCAGCGGCATTTTCAGAGGAGACCATGGCCACCTGGCCACAGAGCCCCCAAGCAGATGATTGAGAGCTGCACAGCTGTCACGACAGAACACAGACGTAAGACCTATGGGACTGGTGAGCCCACATCGACGAGTACAGGCTGTCTGCTCTTCCCTGTGTGGCCGTGTGCCTGCTGCTCTCTGTGTTATTAGACCCCACAGAAATAGCGGAAAATACTAGCTCCTTCTTTTTTTTTTAATTTTTAATGTTTTATTTATTTCTAGAGAGAGAGAGACAGCGTGAGCAGGGGAGGGTCAGAGAGAGAGGGAGTCACAGACTGAAACAGGCTCCAGGCTCTGAGCTGGCAGTCAGCACAGAGCCCGACGCGGGGCTCGAACCCACGAACCGCGAGATCATGACCTAAGCAAAAGTCGGACGCCCAACCGACTAAGCCACCCAGGCGCCCCAATACTAGCTCCTTCTTAGAACATCCCGCCTCTTTCATGGGAGGTAAATGTTAGTGAAACAGTGTTAGAACACTTGCTCTGGTTTCTTAGGATATTGCTCTATGTGGAACCTTAGGGGAAAAAAAATCTAACTTACATTCTATAATCTTAGCTGTGAGATTCTGGAAAATTTCTTACGGGTGGGGAAAGCATGGAAGCAACAATGTATGTTACCCATGAAGAAGACCTTTCTAGGTCCAGGCAGTAAAATGCAAAGATCTTAAGTGGAGAGTTCACTGAGTTTTGACAAAGGAATACATCCATGCACCCATATCCCTCAGTCAAGACGTGGAATATTTCTGTCTCCCCAGAAAGTTCCCTCGTGTCCCTTTCCGGCCAGATCTCCCTCCAACCCTTCTGCCCCCCATCCCAGGTGACCACTGTTTGATTTCTTCACTACAGAACCTTTGTCCTAGAATTCGATGTAAAGAGAACCATACTAGGTGTACTCTTTTGTACCTGGCTTTGTTCACTCAGCATCCTGATTTTGACATTCATTCATATTGGTGTGTGTATCATTAGTTTGTTCCTTTTTATTGCTGAGTAACATAACATGGTATGAATATACCACAATTTGATTATCTACTCATTTGTTGTTGGAAGCTAATCTCCAGTTTTTGGCTACCATGAATAAAGTTCCTATGAACATTTACATATGTCTTTGTGTAAACATCTGTTTTCATTTCAACTGAAAAACTACCTAGGAGTGGAATATCCAGGAGTAAGAGTGTGGAAAATGTGTAAGAAGGTGTCAAAACTGGGGCGCCTGCTGGCTCCGTCGGTTTAGTGTCTGACTTTTGTTTTCTGCTCAGCTCCTGAAAAAAAGAGAGCCAAACTGTTTTCCAAATATATCACATGCCATTTCTCACCCCTACCAACAATGTATGAGAATTTCTGTTGCTCCACACGCTATCACTATTATTAATGTCAATCTTTTCATTTAAGCCGTTTAGTTGAGTTTATAGTAGTAGCTAAACTGTGCTTTTAATTTGCATTTCCTAGCGACTAATAATGCTGAGTATCTTTTCATGCACTTATTGGCCATCTAGTATCTTCTCTTGTGAAGTGTATTTTCAAGCCCTATTTTAAATATTAAATTCGTTGTCTTTTTGTTATTGATTTGCAGAAGCTCTTTTTATCGTGTAGATTCACGTACTTCCTCATGGTTTACGTATTATAAATCTGATCGAAGTTTGTGGCTTGCCTTTTCATTTACTTAAAGGTGTCTTTGGGTGAGCAGAGGCGGTTAATTCTGATGAAATGCATTTATCACTTTTTGTTTTCTGAGTAATTTTTTTGGGGTCCTGCTTAAAGAAACCTCTGCTTACCATAAGGTCAAGAAGATATTTTCTTATGATTTCTCCAAAAACTTTTATGGTGTTTGCTTTTACACTTAGGCCTGCGAGTCCATGAAGGTATTTCTTATTTACTATTTCTATATAAATCTGTCAGCGACATGAAAAACAATTTATATGACAAAACAGTTCTTTGTGAAAATAATGGCCTGCAAAACATATGTCCTAAAAATAAGCTATTCATAGTGGCCTATTAAATTGCAATCATGTATTAGTAAGCAAGTGATTTAGAAAATCAGCTGCCTTTCATTCTGTTGGGAGAGCTTGCTAATTAATGTAAAACTCTCTTTGTAATAATATGGGAAAGATTATCTATCTAGCTGAATTTAGTTTTGCTAACAAAAGAATGTGCAGGTTTTTACATGCATTTCTTTTACACAGATGCATTTCGCAATTTGAAATAATTTCTTATCAATGGCATATTGTCTCTGGAAATAGTTCCGGTTTTGGAAATCTCTTCCCTCCGCTTCTATGCAGAACTCATCAGCCCTTTTCTTTTACGAATGGCACATGGTGAACCTTCCAAGAGGTGCTGAGGACGGTGTTTATCAGCAGCAAGGCCAGCTGTTATAGATGACTTCCATCTCTCTTTCCAAGCAGAAACTCCAGAAAAGTTCGGTTTGCAGATGGAAATTCCTTCCTCTAGTCTTCCTTCTTCCATTCAGCAAAAAGATTTGTGAAGTAAATCTAGTGCCTCCGATGTACCAGGGGCAGTGTACATAATGAGGGGAGCGCCAAGGATCCCTCTTGTTCGTTAAATGTAATTGTCTTCTTAATCTTTACCTACATGAAATATGTGAATAAGTAGCTATATTGGCCAGGGTTCTCTAGAAAAAAAGAGCCAATAGGGTATATGTGTATGTATATATGTGTGTGTGTCTATATGTGTATGTATGTGTGTGTATATATATACATATATATATATATACATACATACATACATACATACATACATTTAAAAATTTATTTTAGGGGCACCTGGGTGACTCAGTCAGTTGAGCACCTGACTCTTGATTTTGGCTCAGGTCATGATCCTGTGGTCATGAGATCGAGTCCCACGTTCGGCTCCATGCTGAGTGTGGAGCCTGCTTAAGATTCTCTCACTCCTTCTCTATCTACCCCTCTCTCCAGCTCATGCTCTCTCGCTCTCTCTCAAATAAAAAAATAAAAATTTTAAGAAGTTGGCCCATGTGGTTGTAGGGTTTGGCAAATCTGAAATCTGTAGGGCAGACAGGAAACTCAGAAGTTGATGTTGTAGTCCTAAATTCTAAATGTGTCGGGAGACTAGCAGGCTAGAAACTCAGGCAGCACTGCTCTATTACAGTCTTAAGGCAGGATTCCATCTCTGGGAAACCTGTTTTTGGTCTTCATGCCTTCAACTGATTGGGTAAGGCCCACCCACATTATGGCACATAATCTCCTTTACTTAAAGACAACTGATTGTAGATGTTAATCACATCTACAAAATACCTTTACTAAACTAGTCTTTGACCAGCCAACCAACAATAGCCTAGACAAGTTGACACATAAAATTTAACCATCACAATAATATTGAGCAGATATTTGACAGGTTATTTGGAATGAAAATATTTTATAATAAAGTCCAAAGTTTCAAAAACAATGCCATTTATCACAAATCTTGTCATAAAGAACTGTATATATTCCTTGCTTCATATAATGAGAATGCCTAGGCATAAAGTTATGGCTTAGTTTCAATAGAAATGATAAAGGTGGGAATGGGGGTCTTTCTCTTAGATCCGGGCAGCAAATATACCTAGCGGTTTGATGTGGAAATGTTGAGGTTCAGAACAAACGGTCAAGAAAGAATTCTTGAGACCTCTTCGGTGCAGAAAGGTGGTTTCATTAAAGCACAGGGACACGTGAGCAGAAAGAGCTGCACTGGGGGCGAGGGGTGGCTGATTATGTACTTTCAAGTTGAGAGGCGGTTAAGGATAGTGGAAGTCTCTAAAGGATTTGGAAGCAAGGTTTCCGGGACCCTGAGGGGCTAGCTACTGTTAGAAAAAGGTCATTTATTACCGTTCAGTAAGACTTCAACCATGAGACCCTTAAGATGTCGATCAGTGGGACCATATGCTTGGAGTATGATTGCTGACATACATCTTGGGGGCGGGGTAGAGAGGGAGTTTCCACAGGAATTTCTGTATGTTAAAAGAGACTTACAGGATCCTGGAAGTTGGGATAATGTTAAGATTGCCTTTTGCCGTTTGCAAAGTGTCAGCCTAGAGGCAGTTGAGTTCCTAGAGGAAGGTTACTCTTCCCGTTTCAAGGACTTGGTCAATGGGCTGTAAGTTGTAAGGAAATTTATTTTTTTCCTTTGCCTTTGTTCTCCACATCCTAGTCGATAACCCAAGTCTTGTCTTTTCCATGCTCAACACAGAGCCTCATGTGGGGCTCGATCTCACGACCCTGGGATCGTGAGCTGAGCTGAAATCAAGAGTCCGACGCTCAACCGACTGAGCCACCCGGGCACCCCACCTTATGTGATGATTTAAAATATGTCCACAAACTCTTTGACACATTATTTAATAAGTGGGGTCTAATTCCTCTCCCCTTGAGCGTGGCTGTGACAAGTGTCTTGCTTCTAATAAATAAAGGTGTACGTGATAAGACGTGACTTCTGAGACTACATCATAAAAGGCATGTGGCTAAAAGATGCTCAACATCACTCATCATCGGGAAAGTGCGAATCAAAACTACAATGAGGTGTCGTCTCACACCTGGCAGAATGGCTAAAATCAAAAGCTCAAGAAACAAGTGTTTGGTGAGGATGTGGAGCAGGAACGTTCGTTGGTGGGAAAGCAAGCTGGTGCAGCTGCTATTGAAGACAGTATAGCGGCTCCTCCAAAAATTAAAAATAGAACTACCCTGTGATCCAGTAATCACCCTACTGGGTATTCACCACAAGAATACAAAAACACTAATTCAAAGGAATATATGCACCCTTATGTTTATAGCAGCATTATTTACAATAGCCAAATTATGGAAGCAACCCAAGTGTCCACTGATACACGAGTGGATAAAGAAGAGGTGATATATAAATGGTGAGATATGCATATATATCTCAAGCAAGTGGCTCTTGATCTTGGGGTTGTGAGTTCAAGGCCCACACTGGTGTAGAGCTTTACTTTAAAAAAAAAGGTGGGGGAGGGGCGCCTGGGTGGCTTAGTCGGTTAAGCGTCCAACTTTCGCTTAGGTCATGATCTCGCGGTTCGTGGGTTCGAGCCCCGCATCGGGCTCTGTGCTGACTGCCAGCTCAGAGCCTGGAGCCTGTTTCAGTCTGTGACTCCCTCTCTCTCTGACCCTCCCCTGCTCACGCTGTCTCTCTCTCTCTCTCTCTCTCCTAGAAATAAATAAAAAACATAAAAAAAAAAGGTTTAAATAAAAAAAAGGTGGGGGGGATGCCTGGCTGGCTTAATCAGTAGAGCGTGCGACTCTTGATCTCAGGGTTGTGAGTGCAAGCCCTGTGTTGGATGTAGATTACTTAAGAATTAAAAAAAAAATCTAAAATAAAAAAAAGTAAGAAAAAAAAGCACACTTATGATGAGCACTGAGAAATAAATGGAATTGTTGAACCACTATAGTATATACTTGAAACGAATACAATATTGTATGTTAACTACACTGGAACTAAAATAATGAATGAATGAGTGGATTAAATGGCATGAGGCTTCCTCCTTGCCCACTCTTGAATTACTCACTCTGGAGAAAGGCAACTGTCATGTCCCAAGGGCACGGAAGCAGCCCTTTGAAGAAGTTCATGTAGCAAGGAAGCAAGGCCTCCTACCTCACTATCAATTTGTCTACCATATAAGGCTTTTTGGAAACAGACCCTTCAGCCCCAGTCAAGCCTTCAGATGACTGTATGACTGTAGCCAAACCATGACCACGGTCTCATGAGAGACCTTGAACCAGAACCAGTCCCCTAAGTTGCTCCCAAGTTCCTTACCCACAGAAACTGTAAGATAATAAACATTTTTAAGCTGCTCATTTTTAGGGTAATGTCTTGTGTAGCAATAGATACCTAATACACTTTCCTTGGCTGAATCCCAATCTAGGCATCTCCACATCCTCACTCCTTAATAAGTCCTCCTCATACTGACTCAGTCAGGGTTCCTAGGAGCATATCTACAGTTCCCATTGCCTTGGAGCATCTCGAATTTAAAATAATATTTGTTTCACAGATTCCCTCAAGTTACGCCTTGGATTGATTCTCACATGATCAATGTTATGTTTTCTTCTGATATCGAGGCTTTAAACAATGAAGCATGTTGTTGGAAATCGTCCTCATTCTTAAGAGAGGAATTCCCCTAATTTTGGGATAGTTTTAATGTATTATATCTATTTCACATTTTCCTTCTGCATATTAAGAACTTACTGATATGACTTCATTCTGATAAAGTCCTTTGGGCATGAAGGAGACACATCCTCCTACTTTGTGGTCTGTGGTTAAGAAATGCAACATGTTACATGCTAAAATTTTACAGCAGCAGTTCTGAACCCTAGCTACACATTAGAATAACCTGAAGGGATGCCTGGCTGGCTCAGTTGGTAGAGCATGCAACTTTTGATCTCGAGGCTCTGAGTTCAAGCCCCCATGTTTGATGTAGCGATTACCTAAAAATAAAATCTTAAAACAAATTGAATCGCCTGGCAGTCTTCATAAAAATTTAAATCCGAATCTCTGTTGGGGTGGGGACAGGAATTGATATTTTAACAGGCTTCCACGTGCCTCTATTAGGCAGCCAAAGTTGGGACCACGCTTTGGATCATACCCAGCATAGAATTTAGTCCTTTAGTACCAGCTCTAAAGAAAGCACAGTGCTGGTGGTTGTGCTATTTAGCTGTGTCATCTTTGGAAAGTCAATCTACCTCCAGGACATCTGTTTCCTAAAATAGAGCAATGGTTCTAAATCTTGATTATAGTGCTGGGGAGATTTAAAAACACTAATGTTTTGAGTCCTACCGCTAGAGATTCTTTTTTTTTTTAATTTTTTAATAATTTATTTATTATTGGGAAACAGAGAGAGACAGAGCATGAGCATGGGAGGGGTAGAGAGAGGGGGAGACACAGAATCCAAAGCAGGCTCCAGGCTATGAGCTGTCAGCACAAAGCCTGATGCAGGGCTCGAACCCACGAGTGGTGAGATCATGACCTGAGCGGAAGTCAGACGCTCAACTGACTGAGCCACCCAGGCGCCCCTAGAGATTCTAGCATAACTGTTTTGGGATGTGCACTGGACATCAAGATTTTTACAAGTCCCCCTTGGTGATTCCAAATATTTGGTCAAGATTGAGAATGAGTAAAGAGATAATTCCTGAGATTGTTTCCAGCTCTGTTTTTATTTTCAATGCCAATGATTTTGGTTGACACAGTCCATAATATTAAAATATTTTACCCTCATGGGGGAGAAGCCATTCTCGAGCTACATAGCTGACTCTTGACGACATATATGTAGCATTATTCTTGAGTTATATGAAGCTATTCAATGAACAGAATGGTTGAAACTGGAGAGGGTTAATCTTGGAACACTTTTCAGAGGAGTTGAGTTTTCAGCCAAGTTGGGAAGACCATGGAACAACTGAGAGGAGGAGGTCTTCTGACACCAGGTTTCATGGACTGCACATGAACATGGACAAAAGGCCAATTGACAAAAATTTCCCTAAACTACACACGGACTGATTTTTCCATGGTTGCCCTCTCAACAACCTTAGTTTTGTTCCTCTAACAACTTTATTGTCTTGATATGTTGCCATGACAACAGATAAAGTACACATCATCTTTTCTTTTTATTCCTTCGACGGTGTGACAGAGGAGTGGTTGTGCTTTCATTTCTAGAAGCACGGATGGAAACATTAATATCAGTAAGAGATACCTGTAGTAGGCGGTCTCTAAGATGTCTTCAAGGATCTCCACCTCCTGATAGCCATGCCTTTGTGTAAGCTCCTGCCTTTGAGTGGGGGCTGAACCTAGTGACGTGCTTCTAACCAATAGACTAAAGCAAAAGTGACTGGATGTCACTTCTGGTATCATAAGACTTATTTACAAAATATTTACACTCTCTCTGACTCACCTCATGGGCCATCTCTGAGTGAAGCAACGTGGATGAGGCCAAAGTGGCAAGGAACAAAGGGTGGCCTCTGGCCAACGGCCAGTGATGACCTGACACTCTCAGTCCAACAGCCCTTTAGGAGGTGGATCTGGTCAACAATCACTTGAGTAAGCTTGGAAGTGGATTCTTCCCCATCAAGCCTACAGATGGGAGAGGCTCATGGCCATTACATCCCTGGTTCAGAGCCCAACCTATGTTTTCCTAAATATGAATTTTCCAGTATTCCAAGCTGCATTTATAACCAATCATTGTGATCTGAATGGGTTATTCCCCCCTACAATTACTGCTACACAAATATAAAGAATGGCCTCTCCCCCCTTAATACACAATTTTTGCTGAGTTATCACCATCATCATCATCATCATCATCAACATCATCATGTCTATCATTTCTGTGGAGAGGGCAATAAGTAATTCAGCCTGTTCTTTTACTTCTACAGTTGTGTTAAAGAACAAAAATCCAATGGAATAAATTTGAAGACCTAGTTGGCTTCATTAAACCATTCACGAATGGGCCAGCATCCCATCTAGCAAATAGAGGGTTTGCTCTGAGGAGATGTAAAATGGAAGGTTTCTTTCTTTTTTACTTTACATCCAAGTTAGTTAGCATATAGTGCAACAGTGATTTCAGGAGTAGATGCCTTAATGCCCCTCACCCGTGTAGCCCATCTCCCAACCCACACCCCCTCCAGCAACCCTCAGTTTGTTCTCTGTATTTAAGAGTCTCTTAGGTTTTGTTCCCCTCCTTGTTTTTTTTTTTTTTTAATGTTTTATTTATTTCCAGAGAGAGAGAGAGACAGCGTGAGCAGGGGAGGGTCAGAGAGAGAGGGAGTCACAGACTGAAACAGGCTCCAGGCTCTGAGCTGGCAGTCAGCACAGAGCCCGACGCGGGGCTCGAACCCACGAACCGCGAGATCATGACCCAAGCGAAAGTCAGACGCTAACCGACTAAGCCACCCAGGCGCCCCACCCTCCCTGTTTTTTATATTATTTTTGCTTCCCTTCCCTTATGTTTATCTGTTTTGTATCTTAAATTCCTCATATAAGTGAAGTCATATGATATTTGTCTTTCTCAGACTCATTAATTTCGCTTAGCATCATACTGTCTAGTTCCATCCATGTAGTTGCAAATGGAAAGATTTCTTTTTGATTGCTGAGTAATACTCCATTTTGAGTGTGTGTGTGTGTGTGTGTGTGTGTGTGTGTGTGTGTGTATACCACATCTTCTTTGTCCTTTCATCCGTTGATGTACATTTGAGCTCTTTCTATACTTTGGCTATTGTGGATTGCACTGCTATAAACATTGGGGTGCATGTGCCCCTTTGAAACAGCACACCTGTATATCCCTTGGACAAATACCTAGTAGCGCAATTGTTGGGTCATAGGGTAGTTCTACAAAATGGAAGGTTTCTATGGGAAAGAAGGTGGAGGAAGGTAGTTATTGGCAAAACGAACAAACAAACATTATTCCAAGCAAGGTTACTTTCCCTTAGGGTTAAAACCAGAATATCTTAGCATGCAGATTACCTCCTCTACCTTCAGTGGGGGATAATGAGGGCCATGTCACCGATTACCTCACTGGTGCTTAGGGGGAAATTTCCTGACTGACCAGTTTCTGACTACATTTCTGGGGGAGGTGGAAACTGCAATTAGGTATTAAGCTCTGGTTTGGTGTTTGAGCCTACGTGGCTCCATTTGGGGGTCTGTGGTTTTCCTTTTCATAGTTGGAAATAGATTTCATTTCCTTTGCCAATGTTGTTTGGTAGTGGTTGCTGGAACTCAGTGTTGAGAAGGGTCCTAAGGAGGCCAAGTCTAGCTAGGCTCTGCTGGCAAAAAGAGTTGTGGTCAGTTAGATTAGTCGGGAGTAGGGTATACTTGTTCTCTCTAGTAAATGTCAGTCCTGATGATGGGGTTTGGAAGTGGTGGTGGGGCGGTTCCAGAGCTGATGGCCAAGAAAGAATTCTTGAGACGTCTTTGGTGCAAAAATGTGAGTTTATTAAAGTGTGGGGACAGGACCCATGGGTAGAAAGAGCTGCACTGGTGTTGTGAAGAATGGCTGGTTATAGTCTATGGAATTGGGAGGAGGTAAAGGCAAAAGGGAGGCCTCTAGAAGGACTTCGATGTGCCACAGAGGACTCCTAAGATACCATAAGCCTCACTATTGTCAAGCTAAGGTTTTCCTTCTAGTAAGGCATTAACATTGTAACAGTAAGGAATTCCTGGAGGACTGTTGAACTCTATCTCAAGTGTCAGTCAACGGGCTGCGGGTGCTCAGGGAACTTCACCGAACCTCCACTTCCTTGTTGCCTGTGTTCCCCACGTCACCATGGAGGGGAGGGTGATGCTGGGCTCCAGGCAACTGAGTCTGTGGGTTTCTGGAGGCGAGGCTGTTGGTAAGATTGCCTTTTTCTTATAATTTACGAAGACATTTGTAAACTGACGGAGACTCGTGTCCGGCATGACTGTGACCTCTGTCAGTTAACCATTAGTTTTTATCCCTTTCCTCTTGCTTGGGCAGCCAGGAGTGCCTGAGGAATGTCCCACGTATCCCACCTTGGTGGGCGGGGGTGGAGGGCGTGGCTGTTGACAGGGTTTCAGCTTGCCTTTTGCTCCTTCATCAATGACACAATCAGGCACCTGGGTTAGAGAACCAACTCTTCCTGGTTTTGTCTGGAACCTTCCTGGTTTTGTCTGGTACTTTTCTGGTTCTGGCAAGGAACGTGCTCCATCTTGGCAACACCCTTAATCCCAGCAAACTGGAAAGGCTGATCACCCTATACCCAGGTATCTTTCTCCAGCCAGGAGCACTGGCAATTGGGTGTACTGCACTATCTTGCTACTCAAGCGTGATCCATGTACCAACTGTATCAGTATCCTCTGGGAGTTTATTTACAATGCACAATCTTAGGCCCCACCCGAGACTTACTGAAGCAGAACTTGCACTTTTACAAGGTCTCCTGGGGGAGTCATGCCCAAGAAAGAATGAGGCCTCCCTGCTGGAGGATCCCTGTTTATGGATCAATGGCTCCCAATCCCTTTTCACGTGGAGCACCCAAAACTGATCACGCCACCCATGTGACATAATCTCTCACACACACTCCGTGCTTCGCAGAAGTGGGCAATGGCACACCTCTCTCCCAGATTTATACGAACAGGAGAGGAGGGAGAGTGAGGCTATACTACACAGCTGCCGTGAAACTGCTCTAATGTTTCAGTGACCCAGCAGTATGCATGCGGAGGTACTGTAGAGGGGACCTGCTGCTTGAAACTCTTGCTCCGACAGCAGATTGGCCCTGAGAGAAGGGGAGGATCATTTGTTCTGTCTTGCTCCGTGTTCACCCTTGGGCCACGGGGCCGGTGGCGTCCGTCCTAAGATCCCCCTCCTAGATGATGTGTGGGGGAGATAGGGGTTGGATCTGTAAAGGCCCGGGGGTCCTCAGACCAGTGGTTCTCAAACTTGAGCATGCATCGGAATCACCTGGAAGGCTTCTAAGAGACTAGCGGGGCGCGGGAGTTGCGGGGCCGCCTGCTGCAGGCGCTCTACGGAGAGAGAAGCTGGAAGATCTCACACCGAAAAGCAGCAACAGTGTAGGAAGCTAGGAGGGAGGAGATGCCGGCGCTCCCTGAAGCCGCGCGCCCGAGTTCCCACGCGCCGGTTTCCCAGGAAGAGGGAAGGTGGCCGGGGGGCGGGCTGGCCGGGCTGACGACGCGGGGCGGAGCGTGCGCGCGGGGAGCGGCCCGGAAAGCCAAAGCGCGGGTTGGCGGGCGGTCTCAGGGGCGGCTCCTTGCGAGCGAGCGCGAGCTTCTGGAGGAGGGATAAACTCGCGAGCTCTGATGGCGAAATGACTTTTAGTAACTGTTAATCTTTTATCATTCTCGAGTTTTACTAGAGACTCTCTCGCGCTATTGGGGCAAGGGTCCTTTAAAGGGGGGCGGGGAAGAGAAGCCAGTTGCGGAAGTCTCTTGCAGCCCCTCCCCTCCAGCCAGCGCGCGCAGCATGGGCGGGCCACGTCCCGCCTGCGCCGGATACGTCATCACGGCCTGCGCCCGGGGGCGGGGCGGAGCGGACAAGGGCGAGCCTGCGCAGAGCGTGGGAAAGGCTTGCATTATGGCATCTGACGTATCCGTGGAGACATCTTACGTCTCCCTCAGTGGGCACGAAAAAAAAGCAAGTGCAGGTCCGCTTCTCTCCCCGCCTGCTGTCCCAGCCCGGCTCTGAAGCCGGCGCGTTTTCTTCGGCGAAGTGAATTCCCCCGGCGCGATCCCCGAGAGTCCCTGAGGAGCAGCAGGCGCCCCCGCCCCGCCTTCCAGGTGCCGCCCGGGCCCGCCGGCCAGGAAGCCGTTCTGTGGCCGTAGCCTTGGGGAGCCGTGGCCGCCTGGTGCTCCACACGGGCACGTTAGCTCAGACTCAGGCCACAGTGAAAAAAAAACAAAACAACACAACAAAAAAACCCCACAACCAAACCCTCAGAAATATTGAACTACGGCGCCCTGCTCAGGTAGAAGTTTCAGGAGACCTGGACTCTAGTAGTAGCTGCGAGTATATAATTACAATGCATTTTGTTACTTCTAGCGCTACAATCGTTAAAATGGGAGTAGTTGTTATTTAGAGGAACAAGTAGTTCTTGATACCGTATTAATTATCTGGGTCTTAACTGAGTTAATTTTAGGGCTTTAACAATGGTTTTTAGAAGACCCTAGTAACTAGCATGTACAGACCAGCTTTGCCGATGCTGAATGAGAAGGGTCTACACTGGATTATCAAAATCAATTCCCTGTGTGGTTGTCAACAGCTCTTTGTAAAAGGGAGGGCCATCCTTTTGAGAAGCGCTGTTGAGGTTGCTGTTTTGACCTTCGTGATGTAAGAATTCAAACTTTGAGAACAAGCTTAGGACACGTGGATGCTATATTAATAGTAGGGCGATTTTTAAATGATATTACAGTGAATATAGATTGGAAGGTTTAGTCTTCAAAGCCTTGTCCAAAGCGACTAGTTTAGGTAACTTGGCTGCTACAAGGGAAGACTTTCTGCCACCTTTGGCAGCAGTTTGCTTTAACTTGCCCTCAGGCACCTCTAAACTCCAGACCTTGTGAAGTTAGGAGCAGAAGCTCAAGTGAGGGCTTCAGAAAAAAAGGAATTTGGTGTAATTGGTCTGGAGATGGCAGCTTTGCTAAGCGCTATTGAATTGCAAACTAAGTGGATTTCGTACCCCTAACATCTTTTCTACCTGTTCTGTAGATAGGTTCGATTAATGTTATATAACATGTGGAACTGCTTTACAACACTAAAAGCCCTACATACATTTTTATTTTTGGCTGGAATGAATTATTCCATTGGCATTCTTATCACTAAACTGAGCTGAGAGAATCAGGGCTTAGTGAGACACTATTTAGGTGAGTAGTAATGGGATTAAGGAAAAGATGGATGGAAAAGTTCTTTGGAAGTACTCTGTTTCTGGGGCTCCTGGGTGGCTCAGGCCATTAAGTGGCTGACTTCCATTCAGGTCGTGATCTCGAGGTCCTGAGTTCAAGCCCCGTGTAGAGCTCTGTCTCTCTCTCAAAAATAAATAAGCATTTTAAAAAAACGCCAGCAAACTATCCTTCCAAATCGTTGGAATTGAATAGGCATTCTCTGGAGAGTGGAAGTAAAAAGAGTTTACTAGTCTATACAAATTGAATCTTGAAAAATGCTTGCTTTGTATCTAAATATTTTACATTTGATTAAAAGCCCCGATATTTTTTTTTCAGTTCAGTTTTCTTTTTTTTTTTTTAATGTTTTATTTATTTCTAGGAGAGAGAGAGAGAGAGAGACAGCGTGAGCAGGGGAGGGTCAGAGAGGGAGGGAGTCACAGACTGAAGCAGGCTCCAGGCTCTGAGCTGGCAGTCAGCACAGAGCCCGACGCGGGGCTCGAACCCAGGAACCGTGAGATCATGACCTAAGCGAAAGTCGGACGCTTAACCGACTAAGCCACCCAGGCGCCCCATTCAGTTCAGTTTTCTACATTTTTATCAAGAAAGGCAGCCTTCAAGAACTTAATACATTCCTCAAGGGGGGAAAAAGGCTTAGAGCTATAGAAGAGAAACTCGAGTGTTTTCAAGTACTTTATTACAGTTTCAAAAAAAGATCAGTAAGTGAATGTTCATGTACATTACCCACCTAATTTTTAAAATACAGGAGGTTTTTGGCTAATGGATTTTAAGCTAACATTTAAAGTTCTTCCCGTAAGTTTATATAATGGCAAATAATATGATTTCTGGTGCATTATAAAATGTCATTTTACGCCCTTGTGTAGGAGCACCTGGGTGGCTCACTAGGTGGAGCATCTAACTCCTGATTTCGGCTCAGGTCATATCTCCCAGTTTGTCAGATCGAGCCCCTTGTTGGGTTCTGTGTTGACGGCACAGAGCCTGCTTGGGATTCTCTTTCTGTCCCTCTCTCTTTGACCCTCCCCAACACTCTCTTTCTCTCAAAATAAACAAACATCTTTTAAAATGTCATTTTACACACTTGTGTAAATGGAATTATTTTCATACCTGCCATCCATTTTAAAAAAGCGAAACTGATAGTCAAAACTTTACATTGTGTTCCTCCTATTCTAGCCTTAACAGCTGTGGCTCTTCTTAGGGACTAGTGCGTCCTGGGAGGCATTTGGCAATATCTGAAGACATTTTTGGTGCCATAACCAGGGGGTGGGGCCTACTGGCATCTAGCGGGAAGAGGCCAGGGGTATTGCACAACATCCCGTAGTGTGTAAGGCAACCCCCAACAAGGAGTTAACCAGCCCCTGATATTCTTAGTGCTGTGCTGAGAAGCCCTGACCTACAGAACTCTACTCTTATGTAGTGTGGTTTTAGGAATGAAAGGTTATCATTTTATCCTGAAGCAAAAATGTGTGTATATTTAAATTTATTGCCTATCTTTTGATCATAGAGTTCTAAATGTTAAGTCAGTTCAGAGACAACATTTTTTGTAATCATTACAGGTATCCTCTGCTCTTTGAAAGTTTACGTTATACCACTTTGCTTTTCGAAAGACCTACATTAGCACTTGTTTTTTGCTAACCAAAAGAAATCCCAAGAGGATTTTTGCTTTTATTAAAAAGATGAGAAAACTGCATTCAGCGCCGCTCCCCGTCCCCCCTCCCCCCAGCAGGGCTCACGCTGAGGGAGAGTGGCGCCACCAAGCTCCTTCCCCAGGAACTACACTCAGCATGAAGCAGCCATGCGTTTTGAACTGTGTCTGTGAACATCTGTGCTATATCTTGATCTATTTTGTGCATCTATTGGTGAGATACGTTCTAAGATACCAGAAAAGCCTAAGAGAAATGGTGGTTTTGGGTCTGGGAACACTAAACAATTTTTTACTGTAAATTAATGGTAATTGCTTCTACACTTTATACCCTTTTGGCTTATGAAAAGTTACATAGGAGTGCTCTACTTTTGGATAGTGTGGGAAGCCTGTATAACCATTACTAGTATGTAGCTAATTAAAGTATAAATATCACAATTTTGAGCAATTATGAAAGTAATATTTGATTCAAATGTATTTCTTAATGAGATTGGACTTTTCGTCCTTTAGCTTAAGTTTCCGTGGATAGATAGTAATCATTGCTAGACTCTGACAAGAGTTCAACATCAGTTCTTTCTCTCCTTTATTTTTATTGATTTAAAAAATATTTTTAATTTTTTTTTGTTTCTTTTTGAGAGAGAAAGAGAGACAGAGTGAGAGCAGGGTGGGGACAGAGAGAGAGGGAGACACAGAATCTGAAGCAGGCTCCAGGCTCTGAGCTGTCAGCACAGAGCCCAATACGGGGCTCAAACCCATGAACCATGAGATCATGACCTGAGCTGAAGTCAGACTCCCAGCCACCGACTGAGCCACCCAGGTGCCCCTCTTTTATTTTAAGAGGTGTAAAGGCCAGGACATCTTGTTCATTTAAGTTGGTAGGGATAAAAAGAATTTTAATATAGTAATGCCATTCAATTCTTTTTATTCCTTCTGAGTTATATGTCAAAAACCATTTAGTGAGAGTGATCTCTCAGAATACTGTTAATGACATATCAGTTACGTGCTCCAGTTTAGTCTGGTTTAGAAGCAAAGTACTAGAACCTCAATTTGAAAAATGATTCCTTACCTAGTCATTAATTTTCTCAGTATCGACCGGGGAAAGTTATGTCCTAGAACAATGCACCACAGGAAGATTCAGGATGGGTGAGAGATATTTCTCTTGTAAAGGCCAAAAGGGCGGTCTTTGTGTACTTAAGTACCCACATGTCTGGTTTAAGTGGTTGTTTATAGGCTGGTCATTTTCCCACCAAATGATGGAGTCTTTCCCCTTGTCTCTAACTCTGGTGCCTCAAATTCAAACACTTGATGCTACTGTTAACTGTGTTACTAAGTAATGTTACTTATCGGATTTCTATATATTAAATGTCCCTTAAGGACAAGTTTTGTAGTTTAAATGTTTTAATAGAGTTTTTAAAAACATTTTATGTTATGGGGACACCTGATGGCTCAGTCGGTTGGGCATCCAACTTCAGCTCAGGTCATGGTCTCCCAGTCCATGAGTTCGAGCCCTGTGTTGGGCTCTGTGCTGACAGCTCAGAGCCTGGAGCCTGCCTCGGATTCTGTGTCTCCCTGTCTCTCTGCCCCTCCCCCACTCACACTCTGTCTCTCAAAAACGAATAAATGTTAAAAAAAATTAAAGATTTTCTATTTCTAAGTAATCTCTATACCCAACGTGGGGCTTGAACCTTAAACCCTGAGATCAAGAGTCGAATGCTCCACTGACTGAGCCAGCCAGGTGGCCCATAGAATTTTAAACATGTTGTATTGTATTTTTAAAATATTTTTATTTATTTCTAGAGAGAGAGAGAGAGAGAGAGAGAGAGAGACAGCATGAGCAGGGGAGGGTCAGAGAGAGAGGGAGAGGCAGACTCTGGAATAGGCTCCAGGCTCTGAGCTGGCAGTCAGCACAGAGCCCGACGCGGGGCTCGAACCCATGAACCGCGAGATCATGACCTAAGCGAAAGTTGGACGCTTAACTGACTAAGCCACCCAGGCGCCCCTGTTGTATTGTATTTTAAATGTATGTATGCATGCATTTAGAGAGGGTGTGTGTGAGCGTGAGAGAGAGAGAGAAGGAGAGGGAGAGGGAGAGAGATTGAGGGAGAATGAGAATCCCAAGCAGGGTCCACACTGGCAGCACAGAGTCCTGCACGGGCTCAAAGTCACGAATTGTGAGATCATGACCTAAGCCAAGATCAAGCAGACTTAACTGACTGAGACACCCACGGGGGGCCCTGTACTGTATTTTAAATCAATCATCTTCTACAGAGGTATTGTTCAACAGTTGGCTCTATTGGATATAAAATAGATTTTTCAAACTCCTAAACAGCAGAGCCATGATTTTGCTTTACATAACGGAATCCCAGCTTTCTGACTAGGTCAGATGCAAATTGGCTCAAATGCAAATGCAACTTATGATTTATGATTTACATTAACGCAGATGAACTTGCAGTGTTCTATAGAGTTTCCCACCTTGATCGACGAATCCAGAGAGACACGTTTTTCTCTTAGTAAATGTTTAATGCTTGTTTATTTTTTTTCCGGTTTGTTTCAGCAGAGAAAATAGTATATGCGAAGACAAATTAACACCATTTCAGTGGGAGGGCCCTCACGTACCCAGTTGTTCAGATGTTTTGAAAAGTTAACCGAAAACTGTTTACCTGTGTAAATTGATGTTTTCAATACCTATTTTATGGGTTGGCGTACATACTGAGAGTTCCCCTTATTCAGTTCCACCCACGTACAAGATTGTGAGGATGTGGGTTCTTAGAGTTCAACTGAGGAGACAGATGCACGCGTACCGACTTTGTTACCATGTTTGTGGTAAATATCGAGACTGTAAGCACCTATTAAAGGAGCATAGACAAGGAAGAAATGCCTGTAGCTGCAGACATGATCTTTGCATCGATCACGCTCCTCTTGGGAGACGGAGTTGTGCGCACTAGGATAAGTTTCCCTCTTCTGTTTCCCCCCTAAGCCTCACGTCCTCTGTCTCCTACCTGACCACATCTACGTGCATGGGTGCCAGACGATGGCCCCCGCAGCCCCCGCCGTGCTGCCAGAGCGAGCGTGTCCGAAAGCTCGGAGGTCCGCATCTGCCCTTTCAGAGCAAAAGCATCCTCTGGGTAGCCGAAGCTTGGACTTGTTTCTAAGCAAGGTACGTGTGACCGGAGTCCCTTCCCGGAAGCCGTATATATCCACAAAAGAGCTGCTGTCGTCCCCAGCCTAATGGCTGTGCCAATTATGAAGACTAGCCACGGCCGAGGGAGGCCTTGTGTGGTTTGTACTTGGGTATCAAGCATGATGTGTATTTAGTGCTCAGAAGTAAATGGTCGAGACGTGTCGATGTTTTGTTTTTGTTTTTGTTTTCTTACAAAGGGGCTTATAAACCCTGTAGGTAAATAATCAAGATTTCCTATTTTGAGGAATTAAAGATTTTGGTCACCAAAGCAAGCAAACAAACCCCCCAGAAGCCTCCGGGGGTGTTCCTGTTTCTGTAGGTTGGAGATGGGACGTGAGTATTTGTAGCCCTTGCGCGTTCCCAGGTGACCTTGCCGTTCGGACTGCGGCCCAGCAGCAGCTGGGAGCTTGTTACCAGCACAGCCGCTCACAGGTTCCCGGGCGCACAGCGGGCCTTCTGTATCAGAATCTGCATTTTAATGTGGTGCCAGGTGACGAGTGCCCCGCGGCCCACAGGCCGCCAACTGTGGGTAGCAAGGGTCGGACGACGCTGAGGGGCTCTTTGTCCCGTTTCAGTCTTATTGGAGGGGACGGCAGCCGTTAGAGCCGTCTCCCCCCTGAGCCTTGACTTGCGGCTTGGTCCCTGCCGGTCAGTGACCTGCTCTGTGCTGTCTCCTGCCCCAGTGTGACTTGCCTGCCTTGAACTATTCCTCTGTACATCCCTGAGTGGAAATACTACTTGGCTCTGCTCCAGAACATTCGTTCTGAAAAAAATGTAAGGAAGGCGAATGCCGAAACATCTGCTTACCTTCCCGCTTCCCTGCTTCCCACTCACTTCCCTCAGCTCCCACCTTGGCGAGCTCTCTTCCCTCAGCGTCTTGCAGCGAGCGAGCCGGCGGAAGGCCAGAGCACCACGTCTGCACAGCACTGGGACAGGAAGGCTCCAGACACAGATTTAACGGCCCAGAAAAATGAATGGCGGCCGCGTGCCTGTGCTGGGTATGGTTGGAGGTTATTTCGCAAGAATCGCTGACCACCCTGGTGGGTCGGGGCTGCATCTGGCGGTCCCAGACGGAGAGGGATCTGCCAACATTCAGAAAGAAAGGACGGCAGCAATGCGATATATGTCAGTGTGCCGGCCCGGCACCGCGCAGGCTGAGAGTGAGCAAATCTTTCTCAGAGTTTGCCCCCATCAGCCACCACTCGTGTGTCTGCAAAAGATTATCGGGGTGCCTGGGTGGCTCAGTTCGTTAAGCGGCCGACTTCAGTTCAGGTCGTGATCTCACAGTTTGTGAGTTTGAGCCCCGTGTCAGGCTCAGTGCCAGAGTCTTGAGCCTACTTGGATTCTGTGTCTTCCTCTCTCTCTGCCCCTCCCCTGCTCATGCTCTGTCTGTCTCTCTCAAAAATGAATAAACTTTTTAAAAAGTTAAAAAAAGATTATAAAAGTATGAAATAATGCAAAGGGGTTGGAAAATAGAATAGCAAATAATCACCTATCATCCCATCGCCTTAATATATAGTTTATATATACATATATATATTTTTTCTACCTGTTGAAAGCCATATGTGATGGGCAGAATAATGGACTCTCAAAGATGTTCATGTCCTAATTTCTTGAGACTGGTAATTTGTTAAGTGATGTAAACATTTGGAAATTAACATTGCAGAAGGAACGAAGTTTGCTTATTGCTGACCTTCAATATGGAGATTATCCTGGTTTATCTGGGTGGGCCCAGTGTAAACGCAAGAGTCCTTAAAAGTAGAAGTGAGGGGCAGAAGGCTCTGAGGGAAATGTGATTGGGGGGAAGTCAGAGCGATGTGATGAGAGAAACACTCAACTGGCCTTTGCTGACCTTGACGGAGTGTAGGGCCCCGGGCCAAGGAGTACGGGTGCCCTCGAGAGGTTATGAAAAGCAAATGGATTCTCACGTGCAGCGTCCAGAAAAGAAGGTAGCTTGGTTGGACACCTTGATTTTAGCTCAGTAGGACCTGTGTTGTCGAACCTCCAAAATGGCAAGATAATAAATATGCGTCACTTTAAGCAGCAGAGTTTGTGGTGATGTGTTATGGAAGCAACAGAAAAGTAACACACCATATTTCTCATACTACATCATGCCTAAATATTTTTTACATTGCTATAGATCTTATGCTTATTTGAATGGGCACGTCTTATTCTGTGGAGCTGAAGTACTGTCATTCCTTAACCTTACCTTCATTTGAACATCACATGTGTGAAATACTTTCTGTGGGTTCCCTTTTTCATAGGTTTCATTATTTTCTAAGGCTACTGTATCAGAAATTACATTCGGACTTTGAATTTCTTCAAGTTTTTTTTATAGTTAACTTAAAAAAACTCTTTTAAGTTCATATGAAATTTAACTCGACATATGACACAAAATAAGAATATACTTTTTTCCTAATCTTTTTTTTTTCCCCCAATGGAGTATGTGACATGAGTTTTTCTCTTCTGTTGTTTTTCATGTTTTATTTAATGTTCGATTAAAAAATAAGCTCATTTTTGGGCTAGTGATTCTCTGGTATTAATTAACTTTTGTCTGTTCTTGAACCAGCATTGCACTACATGAATTCTTGTTGCCTTATAATACAGTTAAGTTCCTGTGAGGACTAATCTTCTCCCTTATTACACTTAAAAAATATTTTAGTTTTTTAGCTTAAATTTTTTTTAATGTTTTTTTTTAATTTATTTCTAGGAGAGAGAGAGAGAGAGAGACAGCGTGAGCAGGGGAGGGTCAGAGAGAGGAGTCACAGATTGAAACAGGCTCCAGGCTCTGAGCTGGCAGTCAGCACAGAGCCCGACGCGGGGCTCGAACCCACGAACCGCGAGATCATGACCTAAGCGAAAGTCGGACGCTTAACCGACTAAGCCCCCCAGGCGCCCCTTTTTGGCTTAAATTGTATTTATTTTTAATGTTTATTTATTTTTGAGAGAGAGACAGAGTGTGAGGAGGGGGAGGGGCAGAGAGAGAGGGAGACACAGGATCTGAAGCAAGTCCAGGCTCTGAGCTGTCAGCCCAGAGCCCGATGTGGGGCTTGAACTCACAAACTGCGATATCATGACCTGAGCCGAAATCAGGAGTCAGATGCTTAACTGACTGAGCCACCCAGGTGCCCCTAAAGATTTTATTTTTAAGTATTCCCTACACCCCGCATGGGGCTCAAACTCACAACCCTGAGATTAGGAGTTGTATGCTCTACTGACTGAGCCGGCCAGGCGCACCTACAGTATTTTTTAAAATAGTGCATACCTTAAACGTTTAATTCTTTAAAAAATTTTGTTTTTCCTTTGAGGTATAGTTGACATGTAACTTTACATTAGTTCTTGGCCTTATTATACTTTCACTTAACTGTTTGATTAATTTTTTTTCAGATGCATCTTAATTTATTGTTTCCAGCTCTTAGGAAAATCCCAATGAGAGTTTTTGGTGTTCATTGCCTTGGGAATCTCCTTAAAAACCTATAGACTTGTGGTCAAAGCCCTCAGTCTTGTGATTCCACTTTTCCTGTTTCCATGTTTCACAAACTTAAGTTGTAATATTAGGCTGGTTTTTTGTAGCTTCCCTATTGATGGTTTTTGATTTCAAGTCTTTGTGTGTTCTTTTCCCAGTCCAGATTGGACTTTTCACATTATGTGTGATTTGTCTTATAAGCTTTTTCTCAGCAGCTTGGTATGTGAAGAGTGCGCGTCGGAATCAGACAGCGCTGGGTTTGAATCCCAGCTCTGCTTTTCACTACTGTGTGGCTTGGAATGAGTCACTCATCTCCATGGGCATCACTTTCCTCTTTAGAACAAAGTCAACAGTTTCCCTCGCAGAGTTGTCAATTGGATTATAGCTAATGTATACAAAGAGTCTAGCCAGATCTCTGCCACATAGTAGATGATCAGTTGAATATCACTGTTCATTTTAGGACTTTTTTTGTCCACCCTTATTGAACCATAAATTCTTTAAAAATAAGAAGAGTTCATTCTTCTTAAACATATACCCTATGAAACCTAGGATATAATAGTTGCTTAATAAACATTTACTATTTCGACTTCCTCCTCCCATTCATTCTCCTATGCTCCTGCTGTAGCCCCATCTCCTTTATGGATCATCCTCGCCACCTTTACCACCCTTAACCTGGGTGAATGAGTGCCACTGAATGATGTAAAATGGAGGATATGGGAGAAAAATAGTGGTTCATGGAGATGATCCATTGGATCCCTTTTAGCTCTAACTTTTTATGTAATTTTGGAGTTTTCTGGGGAAGGGTTTTTTACTGAGCTCTTGTTAATGTGCCCAAATGTTCCACGTATACCAGGGCTTGTCGTGCCATTTAAAACTCAACCCAGAATGAGAAAATATTTGCAAAAAACATATCTGATAAAGGACTGCTATCCAAAATATACAAAGAACTCTTAAAATTCAACAATAAGGAAACAACCCAATTAAAAAATGGGCCAAGGACCTTAACTAACATCACTGAAGACTGTGCGTAGATGGCGAACTAAACCATAAGAAGATGCTCCACATCGTGTGTCATTAGGGAAATACAAATTAAAAGAACAACAGGGAACCACTAAACACCTCTTCGGCCAAAATATGGAACAGTGGCAACACCAAATGCTGGCAAGGATGTGGGGCAAAAGGAGCTTTCTCCTTCATTACTGGTTGGGATGTGAAGTGGTGTAGCTACTTCGGAGGACAGTTTGGCAGTTTCTTGCAAAATTAGGTATACTCTTACCGTATGATCCAGCAACTGCATTTGTTGGTATTTACTCAAAGGAGTTGAAAGCTTATGTCCACACAAAAACCTGCAAGCACATGTATAGAGCAGCTTTATTCATAATTGCCCAAGCTTGGAAGCAGCCGAAATGTCTTTCAGCAGGCAAATGGGAAAACGAACAGCAGTGCATGCAGACAGCAGAATATTATTCAGCACTAAAAAGAAATGAGCTATCAAGCCACGAAAAGCTATGGAGGAATCTTCAATGCACGTTACTAAGTGAAAGAAGCCAATCTGTAAAGAGTACATACTGTAGGATTCCAGCTATATGACACTCTGGAAGAGGCAAAACTATAGGGACAGTAAAAAGAAAAATCAGTGCTTGCCAGGGAGCAGGGCAGAGGGGGTGGGGGACGAATAGGCAGGGCATTTTTAGGATAGCGGAATGACTCTGTGTGATACTATAGTAACGGATACATGTCATCATACATTTGTCGAAACCCCCAGAATGTACAACACCAAGAGTGAACCATCTGGTAAACTATGGACTTTGAGTGATGATGATGTGTCAGTGTAGGTTCATCATCGGTGGCAAATGTACCCCTCGGGTGGGGAATGTTAATAACGAGGGGGGCTGTGCATGTAAGGGAATTCTTCATACCTTCCTCTCAGTTTTGCTGTCAACCTACAACCACTCTAAAAACATCTTCAAAGAAAATCCCCAAAACTCAACCCAACGCTTACCATACTATATTCATTTTTAGAATAAGGAACTGGAAAGACTGAGATTAAATCACAGGAGCGGGACTTTCACCTCTATTTCTTGGCCTCCAAAGCCTGTGGTCTTTCTACCCTATCCCAGCGGCACAGCACTGACCGTGCCTCATCCACAACCTCTTGGTTCTCACTCTTCCCATATACATGGCTTATGTGCCTACAGCTTTCCGTTGGGAGACCCTGTGCTTCTTCCCCTTCTCAGACTGCAGAGGTGTGCTTGGCTCATGTGCCAGGTAGTCTGGAAAGACAAGGAGTCAATGTCCTGGGAGCAGCCCTTGAAAATGATGGGTGGGTGCCAGCGCATAACCGTTCCAGCCTCGTCACCCGATAAGAAAGACAGTGGGGCTGTGGACAGTGGTCATGGCCACAGCTGAGGTCAGGGGCCCGGGATGTCTGTGATGTTGCAGAGTTTCAGAGCAAGCATTTAGAAGCTCTTAAAGTCACTGGACACAGACATCGTGTCTTTTGATTCTAATAATTAGAAGAAAGCACTTGTATTTTGTACATCTTGGTTTTTATTTCATTTTTCTAGTGATTCAGTGTTGTTGTTTTTGCAAAAGTCTTGTTTTGCAATGGACTGGGCAGTTTTTAAGAATTGGTTCATCATGGGAGTTTGGGAAACACTATTTCATGGCAGGGAGTTGACAAACTCTGGCTGTTGGGCCGGCTGCCTGGTTTTGTAAGTAATGTTTTATTGGAACACAGCCATACCCGTTCATTTATGTGTTATCCATGCTTTTTCTCTACAGTGGCAGAATTGAGCCATTGTGACAGACAACGTGTGGCTCCCAAAGCCTGAAATATTCACTCTCTGCCCTTACAGGGAAAGCTGAGCCAAGCCCTGTTGTACTCTGCCTCCCCTGGTTCCCCAGCTGGGTTGAGCTCCACAGTGCTAGCTTGCTTGCTAACATACCTTCTATCGACTTCGTTTCCTTGCCTGTCTCATTCTTTTATTCCCTGCCAGGGTTTCCAAGATTTCCTAAATAAATGACTTATACTCACATTCTTGACCCAAAGTGAAGTTCTGGGGCAGCCCACGCAATGAGCACGTCATATCCTTGTTTGTGCTGATCCCAGGGCAAACTGAGGAGCAGAGCAGGGACCACTTTCTAGCCATGTCAACCTCAGCACAACAATTCAGCTATCACCTTCCTCCCACCCCCAGCATCCTGTCTCTTCTGCAGCACTGTTAGAAAATTCAACCTTGTGGGTATGACTTTTTCTGGTTCATATATTCTGTTTTATTGAATGCCACCTCTGTACCAGGGATGGTGGAGGAGAGGGTAAAGAGCAGCAGGAGGAACGAAAACCCAATATTGTCCTAGATCAGATGCTCCCTTTTCGCAACAGAAGCCTGCCTGGAGCCGATCCCAAGGCGCCCATGCACCTGAGTCATGGCCAGTTGTTTCAGCCTCCTAGGACCTGGCCAAGTCATTGTCCACCCCCACTTACATTGCTGCTGCTTTCATTTGTCTCTGTGTACCCCTCCTAATTACTTAGGTCACTTCAGACTTTAATTCTGTCTTCTAAAGTGTAACACAGCCATAATTAGGCCATATGTTAATTAGCAAAATGACGTCTTATCACTCGTGAGAGATGTGGATCATCCCAGAAAGTACCAAGGAAAGGGCACTTCAGCAGGGAGAGGAGGTCTAAGGAGGCTGGAAGTGACTGTCTAGCTCAAACCACCTTGGAGAGCAGAGGAGGATGGCAGGCTGCAAGAGGGCAAAAGGGTGGGGTCGCACAAAAAAAAAGACCTAGAATTGACCTCTTTTCCACTCCAGGAATGAGACATAAGCCAGGAGACAAGGCTGAGGCCGAAAAGCCACCCAGGATGGCAGACTTTTCTGAAGGACTGGAGGCGGCCAGGGCTGAGGTCAAGGCCCCAATGGAGGCTACGGGCAAGGTGAGTGCCAGACATGTCCCATCTCATAAGCCTGGAAGCGTGAGGGGATGCCAGTCAAAATTCAAGGCCATTCTTTGTTTCTGTGGCCACTCTAAGTGTCCTCCAGGAGATCTGGAAAAGTGGGGTTCTGGCAGCTAGGGGGCCATTTCTACATGCTATTTACTAACTTCATGTTAGTTCCCCACTTTCTGTTAACTTATTTTGTGACATTCTTGGGAAGACGGAGTTGGAGAGAGGATTGGGCAGGTCATAATAATTTCCTTTTTCAGAGAGTGTCACCTTTATCACTCAGGAGACAGTTTTCCAGGAAACTAATTACTCAGGGAATTCACGACTGGGTACAATGACATTTGAATTATTAAGATATTAACCTTCCTCCAGTTGGCTGTCAAAACATGATGTGATGAGAACTTGTTCTTTCATCTCCCAACTAATGGATGAAAGGGACCAGGACAGCCGCTTGAAGTTGAGAATTTGTCTGGATTTCAGGAGAAGGCATTTGTCATAGAAACTCTCTAAGCATATCAAAGGGGGAATTTTGAGGGGCAAAGTTTCTGTTAATGTTGCTAATTATTATTATTATTATTGTTGGATTTATATAGCAGTTCGTACTATACTCTAAACCTTTACAGGCATTACGTCTGACACTCCTAACAATCCCTCAAGGAAAGTATTATTATCCTCATTCAACTTGAGGCTCACAAGTTGGATCATATTCAAAGTTCACATTGCCAGCTGAGACAAACTTGAAATCTATGTTATTTTTTCTCTTAACTCTAAAAATTGAGCTCTTATCAGTATACCAGGGTCAGCAAACTTTTTTTGTAAAGGCCAGATAGTATTTTCAGTTTGCCTGCCAGATATGATGCAACTACTCATTTCTGCTGGTGTAGCACGTAGGTAAGCCATAGGCAATATGGCAGTGAATGAACATGGCTATGCTCCTATCAAACTTTATTTACGCACGCTAAGATTTCTTTTTAATGTACTTTTCACGTATTGTGAATTATCATTGTCCTTTGGAATCCCCCCCCCAACTATTTAAAAAATAGTAAAATCATTCTGGTGACAGGCCATACAAAAACCGGGGACAGCCCAGGTTTGTCCCATAGGCTGTAGTTGGCCGGGCCCTGCCCTCCACAAAGCTGCCTATCTAGTAATGACTTCTAAAAACCAGTAGAAGCAAATGAGCTGCGTCTTTTACCTAAGGAAGTCAAGTCATTGACAGGAAAGGTTATTACATCCTTTAGGACCCAGAAGCTGTAGGAAACGATAGTCCTCATTCTGGCTGTACCGTCAAATTTAATGTAGAAATGTCGGTATATCTCAAGAACTTCTGGGTCTCACTCACCTCATCTCCCGAATGAGACAGATCCCTAATGGCTCCACCGTTCTTTGATTCTACACGTAGTATACCTGCACCAAATGATTTCCATAAAATCGGGACTTAAATCTAAGACAGTTCCTTGGCTGATGCCATCATCTGCGTGGAGAAGACTGGGGAGAAGCAGGTTTGTGGATGACAGCAGGAGTTTGGTTGTGGACAAGTTAGGTTTGAGGCCCTGATAGACAGAACCGGAGACATGTGCATATAAGAACCTGGGGTTGGGAGGGGAAGGTGGGACTAGAGATTGTATTTAGAAGTGGTCGGCATGTGCACTGAATCTGGGTATATCGTAGCACTGAATAAGAGCTTTTAAGGCAAAATTTTATAACCTTGGCACTATTAACACGGGGTGGGGGGATAATTCTTTGTGGTGGGGGCTGTCCTGTCCTACAGTGTGCATCGTAGGGTATTTAGAGCTCTGGCCCCTACCCACCCCACCCTCTGCTGTGACAACCTCCAATGGCTCTAGACACTGTCCCCTGGGGGGACAATCACCCTTGGTTGAAAGAGAATCACTGTCTTAGGGAAGAGGCTGAGGATGGTCCCAAAGGTGCACAGCTTGGGAGGTCAGAAAGAGGAGGACAAAACAGGAAAAGAGATTGAGAGGAATGGTCAGTGAAGTAGGAGAAAAACCCAGTTGTGAGTCCCCAGCTGTTTAGGCTGGACTTGGTGTAATAGTTGATGAAAAGCAGAGGTGGAGGTCATGGCCCATAGCTCAGGGCTGGCCCCCCCCTCTCCCACCGGTGCGCTCCACCGTGTTTCCTTGTGGGACCTCCAGTGGCAGTAGAAGGGACAAGGGCACATGGAGCATTAAGGTCGTACATTTTCTAGCTGCACAGAGCCTGACAATGGTGCGGTGGGCAGAGTGTTTTCTAGTAGGGGAACTAAACTAAAGAGCAGGTTAAAAGTAGCATTTACAAACCAAAGATAGAGACCTTTCCATGTTTCTTCTTCTTTCTGATTTTATTTTTAGAAATAATCCTCAGAGGATAAAAATGTTATTGTCTGAGTGCATGAGAAAAGCAAAAGCAGAAATAGAGTTGCTATGGTTTTGAGGGAAAGCAAAAAGGACTTACGACCTGGGGCCTTTGCCATCCTGAGCTGCAGGATGGATCCTCTTTGTTTTGTGATCTCTTCACTCACTTCGTGTCTGACGGTAGTAAAAAAGAAAAAAAAAGTGAAGAGATGTGAACTTGTGTGAACTTTCTCTTTATACATTTGAGAAGTGAAGAGCTATGACTTAATGAAGGCCCAATATAAAGATTTTTAAAAATCAATCCCTCATACTGAAACTGATGTCATTAGACAAGAGTTCCCGTTAGGCACACGCCTGATGGTAAAGGACCAAAAGAAGGGGAGATGTATGCTTTCTCTCTGTTTTTTATATGTATTCTCATTCCAGACCGGAGATCCCAAGTTTACATTGTGAGGTTATTACGTAAAACTGCCTAACAGTGCCTAGTGCCTGGTTGGGCTTTCATAAACGTTTTAAAATAATAACAGTGTGTATCCTGGTTGTGCTCGTGGTTACACATGTCTAAACATGTGATACAATTCCATGGAGCTAGACGCTGAATCCCCACCCCAAAACAGTAGAGCAGAAGAGTGAAATCCAATTAAGACTACTGGTTGAGTTAACAGTATTCTATCAACGTCAATTTCTGGTTTTGATAGTGCACTGTAATTATGGAAGATGTTCTCATTTGGGGAAGCTGGCTGGCTGCAGGTACACAGAACTCTATATTATTTTTGCAACTTCTTGTCTTAAACTATGTCAAATGAAAGTATTAAGCCCCCCAAATAATTAGATGTTAAAATAGATCAAAAAGCCCCCCATTTGTGACTGTTGTGCATCTCTGGACCCTTCCGTTTTGTCGTAAATTCATTTTTATTTCAGTTTTTATTTTAATGGAGATTCCTATCATGAGTAAATCAAATTAGGAGGTTTTATTGATAAATGACAAAGCAGAATCTAATCACTGCATGTTTAGGCCAACGTAATAGGTTATAACCCAGACTATGAACCTGAACTGATCTTAATAAATATGCAGTCATGAAGCCCAGTGATAGGTGAAAGTCTGAAATTAAACAGCATTACCATTTAGTCTTTAATCTTAGAATATTTTATTTTTGGATAGTCCAAGACTCATCTAAGCTTGCCAAAGATTGAAATTTTCACACAACACATCCTTAAATTCCCTGAGAAGTAGAAAGTAGAGGTGGCTTACGTACTTTTTTAGGTGAGAATTTCTACTTCAGCAGACTTTGGGGAAGGCAAGCCTCCTCTATCTTGCTGATATGCCTAAGATGTGATCTATTTATATTACAAACCATATGCAGAGCCTGGCAAGCCTTTCTGTAAATGAGCTCATCGGTTCTACCCTAAAATAGGAGTCTGAAAGGAGGGTGCCAAAGACATTAGGGACCTTTCACAACCATTACACCTCTTGGTGGTGATTGAGCAGGAAGGATAAACAAAATCTATGAGTTCCGATAGGAAGGATAAATAATAAATACCTGTCAAAGGGAACAGCATGCTTCCCTTGCTCTCCTTTGCCATCAAAGTCAAGTTCTTAAAGACTTGAATACTTTTTAATGGATTTTTCTTTTTTGTGTATCATACAAATTGCAAGTAAAGATAATTTCAAATTTGTCATACTGATGGGCCTCCTTCAAAGTGTGATGAGTTTTATCTAGAGCTTCATTCAGAGCAAACAGTATTTATAGAACATTCTATCCAGTGTTAAGTAATTAGATTTATCTGTAAGGAAATAGAGAAGAGCAGTTGCTGACCTTAAAAGGCTCCTAGAGAAGTAGGAAAGAGATGAGAAAACAAAGAAGTGTGTTACAAAATGACAAGCACGGAGGTGCAGAGAAAGGAGTCAGACGGGGTCATGAACCCTTTAGAACAGCATGGCTCTAACCAGGCCTTCGAAAGGATGCATTCTTGGAGTGTGTTGTTTGCCACAAGCACGTAAAAAGGTTGTGTTTTCATTAGGTGGAAATTACATGTATGCATATGTACACAGAAATAGAGAATTTTTCTAGTTGTCTGGATGACTGTGTATGAAAAAATTCCTTTTATTGTAGTAAGAACATTTAACATGAAATCCACCCTCTCAACAAATTTTAAAGTGCACGATACAGTAGTGTTGACTATAGGTACAGTGTGGTACAGCAGTTCTCTAGAACTTACTCGTCTTCCATGATTGAAACTTCATACCCGTTGAGTAGCATCTCGCCATCGCCCCCCACCCAGCCTCTGGCAATCACTCTTCTACTCTCTGCTTTTATACTCTAAGTTCCTCATATAAGTGAAATCATAAAGTATTTGACCTTCTGTGGCTGGCTTATTTCACTCGGCGTCATGTCCGCCAGGTTCATTTAGGTTGTAACAAATGGTAGAATTTCCTTTTTTTTAAGGCTGAATAATATCCCATTGTATGGATAGACCGCACTTTCTTTATCCATTCATCCATCTGTAGACATTTGGATTGTTTCCATATCTTTGTTATTGTGATTTGGTTGAACCTGTATCTTACTGACCACTCACGTCCACATGAGCTATTCAAACAAGAGTTTGGCTTTAGTTTGGACAGAGGGAAGTGGATAAGAAAACTGAATTATTCTACAGCACAGAGTAGCTGGAAATATGGAATTCAAAGAACCTGAACTTGAGGGGCACCTGGGTGGCTCTGTTAGTTAAGTGTCTGACTCAATTTAAGTCAGGTCACAGTCTTAACAATTCTTGACATCGAGCCCCGCCTGAGTTTAGGATTCTCTCTCTCCCTCTCTCTCTCTCTGCCCCTCCTCTGCTTACATGTGTGCCTGTATGCTCTCTCTCTCTCTCTCTCTCTCTCTCTCTCTGTCTCTCCAGATAAATAAAACTTAGACAACAACAAAGAACCTGAACTAGAACATCAGTGGCATATTGTGAGTTCCAGGAGCTGTTCTGCATAGATGCCATCTTTATTTGTATCAACTAGCAGCCCTTAACAGGAAGTATGGTAGTACACGAAGAATTTGTGTACTCCTAATCTCAACCACAACTGGTTAAGATGTCCATTTAGTTTCTGAATAATGCCCCAGTGCTTATCCTGCCTTTAACTGAACAGGAAAGCTGTGCCTGTGCCACACACTTTCTCCTCTCCATATTCTTGTAATAAGCAAGGCAGTATCAATTTTAATACTTAAATGAAAAGTCCAGAGGAGCTCTAGATGCATTTACAGTATAGGAATCGGAAGTTGCATTCAGCCGCTAGTCATAAAATCCCATAAAAGAGTGGCTTAAAGTATGGCTTTATTAGTCCAGAGTGCATTGTCTAAGACTGTCACGGTAGTTATCTGATAGAACGAGGGACCCATACCCCTTTTGACTTTGTGCTTTGACATCCTTGTCCTCCTGTTCTCAAAAAGGCTATCAGAACTCTAACCATCATATGTTCATTTGGGGCATAAAGAAGGGGGAGGGCAAAGAGAAAAGGAGGTATATGCAAACTGTGTTAACCCCTTAAAGTTGCCTTCCTAGAAGTCCCCTTCAGTGACTTTTACCTACATCTCATTGACCAGGACTATCTCAAATACTCCTAGTTGTAAGGGAAACAGGAAATGTCATTTTTAGCTCATCACATTATCCCTTCAAATAATCTCAGGGTTTAAGTAATACAGAAAAGAGAAAATAGGTACTTGGTAGACAGCCAGTAGCCTCTGAACATTGGGATCTCATTATCATTGGGCTCTTGATCCTACCTGAGCAACTACCTACTTCTAAACTTCTTGATACATGAAAGACAAAACCCCCTATTTGTTAAAGGTACACTGTTATTTGGATGTTTGTTATTTGTAGCTAAACATATTCCTAACTGAAACAAATATAAACACTGCTTATCGATGTTTAACACTTAAAATGGATTCATTTAGGAGTGCATGCTTGGCTCAGTCGGCTGAGCATGCAACTCTTGATATCAGGGTCTTGAGTTTGAGCCCCACATTAGGTGTAGAGATTACGTTAAAACATTTTTATAAGGGGAGTGGCTCAGTCGGTTAAACGTCTGACTTTGGCTCAGGTCATGATCTCGTGGTTCATGAGTTCGAGCTCCACATTGGGCTCTCTGCTCTCAGCACAGAGCCAGCTTGGGATCCTCTGGTCTCCCTTTCTCTCTGCTCCTCCCCTGCTTGTTCTTTCTCTGTCTCTCTTTCTCTCTTGCTCAAAAATAAACATTAAATTTTTTTTTTAATGAAAATTGACCAATTTACCAGGGATCACAAATTCAGATATATTCAGAACTAGATAGGCAACGTGAGTGAGCCATGATGGTTGAGGAAGAGGCCACGGCAACTTGAGAGCGTGCGGCCCATCTAAAGTGGGCTGCTGCTGGACTAAGAGGGTTGTTTTCATACAGGACGGCCGACCCTGTTCCCAGATAAAAACATTTCAAGAGAAGGAGAAAGCTGGAGCTTTTTTTTTTTCTTTAGTAGATTTTATTTTGAAGTAATCTCTACACTCATTGTGAGGCTTGAACTCACAACCTTGAGATCAAGAGTTGCACGCTCCACTGACTGAGCCAGCCAGGCTCCCCAGAAAACTGGATCTTTATGTGTATTGCAGGATCAGAGAATCCTTTTCACACCACATTGTAGATAAGAAGAAAAGAAGTTTTATTTAGTCCGTAGTTTTGGCCTCTCCCAATTTCCCTTCCTCTGGTTAGAGAAAAACTGTAAGAAGATACCAACAACACTTAAGAGTTCATCTTGTTTAAGTGTTACTCCACTCTGAAACTTTAGGAAATGTTGTTTTCTTCTTTTCTAAAGTATTAAGGCATAATTCAAATACCATAAAATTCACCTTTGAAAGTTTATAATTTAGTGGGTTTTAGTCTGTTCATAAAGTTGTACAACAATCGCCACTGTCTAATCCTCGAACATTTTACCACCTGAAAAAAAAACCACCCCCAAAAACCCATACCCATTAGCAGTCACTCTCCTCACCCCAGCCCCTGGCCTCCAGTAATCTACTTTCTGTGTGCCTCTCTCTACCCTAGACACCTCATATAAATGGAATCATGCAATATGTGGCTCTTTGTGATTGGCTTCTTTCACTTAGTACAATGGTTTTTTGTTTTTGTTTTTGTTTTTTAGCATTTATCCATGTGTAACACATGTCAATGCTCCATTCTTTTTTATGTCTGAATAGTATTCCATCGTATGGATAGACCACATCCTGTTTAGCTGTGAGTTGCTGGACATTTGAGTTGTCTTCACTTTTTGGCTATTATGAATAACGTTGCTATGAATGTTCATGTACAAGTCTTTATATAGACATATGTTTTCACTTCTCTTAGGTATATATCTAGGACTGTAATTGCTGGGTCAAATAGGAACTTTGTGTTTAACTTTTTGAGGAGCCGCCCAACTGGTTTTCCAAGTGGCTGTACCAATTAACATTCCCATCAGCAGTATATGAGGGTTCCAGTTTCTCCACCTCTTTGCCAACGTTTGTCATTGTCTTTCTGATTCTAGCCATCCAGTGGGTGTGAAGTGGAATCTTATTGTGGTTTTGATTTTTTTTTTCCCCTTCATGACTAATGTTGAACATCCTTTTATGTGCTTGTTGGCCATTTGTATATCTACTTTGGAGAAATGTCTATTTAAACCCTTTACCTACTTTTAAAAATGGGTTAGGTCTTTTTATTATTGAGTTGTAAGCTTTTTATATAGTTTGAAACATATGTTATTATCATATTTTGTAGGTGATTTCAACCATTTCAACAAATGGTTGAAACTGGCAACTGATATGGTTCAAACTAATATAAAAATACTCAGTCTCCTACTGCTTTTCTCCCTAGAATAGCACTGAGGTGGGTGGGGTAGGGTGTAGCTCTTGTAACCTCCTGGCAGGAGGGAAGAGTCAGGCTCTCTGGATCTTCTTCTGGGCTCACATCTTTGATGGGAGAATTAATGATGTGGTCACTCTTGGCTTTGTGAGGGTCTTGTGTGGCCCTGGCTGCTTTGGCCTTAGATCTTCCTCTGTCTGTCATTGCAGGTTCCTCTGAGGTCTGACCCTGACTTTCATTTGGCCCTTAGCCCATTTGAGCTGCTCTAACAAAATACCAAAGACTAGGTATCTTATAACAACAAAAAATTTATTTCTCACGGTTCTGGGAGTGGGAAGTCCAAGATCAGGGTGCCACTATGGTTGCATGAGAACCCTATTCTGGTTCACAGACTTCTCATTGTTTCCTCACGTAGTAGAAGAGGCTAGGGAGCCCTGTGAGATCTCTTTTATAAGAGCACTAATCTCATTCATAAAGGTTCCAGCCTCGTGATCTAATCACCCCACGGGTCCTACTAATACCATCACCTTTGGGGGTTGAGGTTTCAACATATGATTTGGGGGGCAGGGTACAAACATCAAAACCATAGCAGTCTTGACGTAAGTGGTTCTTCTATAGAATCTTCAGTAGACACCACCTTACGCCCACTACGGCCATTGTTTTTAGCAAACTGCTTTTTTCCGTGTTGGAACCCAGGGCAACTTGAGCAAGTGGAATTTCAGGGTCTTTTCTTGCGCGACTTGGTTATCAGGCAAGGTGATGTGATTGCACTGCAGAGTGGTATGAGGACACTTCCCCTCAGAGTCCTAGATTCTCTGTATTCTCCCACATTTGTCCATGACGTCTCTCCAAGATAAAGAAATCAGGAGACCCAACTCTGCACTTTCCTCTCCTGCTTTCTCTCTCTCTTTCTTTCTCACAGCTCCTCATATCAGAAGGCAGGAGGGTGTAATAGTTAGGGTTCTTCAGGAAAACAGAACCAATAGGGGGTGGGGGGTGTATATGTGCGTGTCTGTAAAGATATTTACTATAAAGAACTGTCTAATGCAATTATGGAGGCCGACAAATCCCAAGATCTGTAGGGTGACTTGGCAGGCTAGAGACCCAGGAGAGACAATGATGTAGTTCAAGTCTGAATCCAAAGGACTAAGAATCAGGAGAACCAATAGTGTGGTTACAGTCTGAAGGCTAGCAGGCTCAAGACCCAGGAAGAGCTAGTGTTTCAGTTAGAATCCACAGGGGTGAAAAAGCCAATGTCTCCGTTTGAGAGCCATCAGACCAGAAGAGTTCTCTCTTACTTGGGAAGGGACAGCCTGTTTGTTCTCTTTAAGCCTCCATTGATTGGACAAGGCCTAACCGCAGTAAGGAGGGAAATCTGCTCTATTTAGTCTGCCGGTTTAAGTGTTAATCTCACCCCAAAACACCCTCACAGAAATACCGAGAATAGCGTTGGACAAAGTTGCTGAGCACCATGTGGCCCGGTCAAGTTGATACATAAAATTAACCAACAGAGGGCTGCCCCTTTACTTCCATTAGAACTAGGATGCCCCATAAAATGCATCACGTGACCTGGAACACATTTGAGAGTTGGAAGGAGGCACTGTGTGGGTGGGGTGAATGGGCAAGTGTAACCTGGGACTGTGCAAGCCCAACGGGGCTGTATGGTGACCCTCCTTGTAACGTCCTCTGACTGTTGGAGCATGTGTCCAGCTGGCCCAGATGGATTATCTACTGTCAGGCTACTGTAGAAGTCTATGAGGCTGGGTCCTCAAAGCTTGTCCCTTGGCAAACTTAAGAGGGACATAAAGTAATTTAGAAAATCTTCTCTCAAGCAAAGAGCTAGTTTTGGAGGATTAGTGTCTTGCTTTATAAGCCCGAGTTTGAAGACCAGGAGATTAATATTTCCATTGGTTTTCTCCTCAGAGTTTTTTCTTTAATGAATTCTAGTCCCTCTCCAGGCAGCTACATGACTAAATAGGCCAGGGTGATGGTCACAAAATTGAGAAGGCAAAAGAATGAAGCACAAAAGCAATAAGAAAACAGTACTTCAGTTACAGGTGAGATTTCTCAGCTTACAATGCTGGGAAACGAATTTAATTTATAAATTTCCATTTAACTTTAAAAAACATCTATGTCATTGTTCGCTCAGGCGCCAACAGTTTGCGATGCTTGCTGGGCAAATCACAGACAAGTTTTGTTACACAATCAGCCTGGTGGGGCCAGGGAAGGAGCAGTAGAGGGACTGGGAGAGGACATTGCTGCTTTCCTGTACAAGTGACGGGGCCTATGGTGGAGAGAACATGGAAGAGAGAAACAGAAGCATATCTGCTTACTAGCAGCACTGACCAGTGGAGGTCTTGATCTGGAGAGATAACTGAAACATATGCCCAAACCTAAGTGGGCCCTGAATATAAGGGAAAACATCCTTCTCCCAAATGAGAGAGTTGAAAACAACTCTTTTTTTTCAACTTGAATATGCAATATTTAAAAAATTTTTGTGTGTGTTTGGGGTGCCTGGGTGGCTCAGTTAAGCGTCAGTCTTCGGTTCAGGTCATGGTCTCGCAGTTTGTGAGTTTGAGTCCTGTGTCAGGCTCTGTGCTGACAGCTCAGAGCCTGGAGCCTGATTCGTATTCTGTGCCTCCCTCTCTCTCTCTGCTCTTCCCCTGTTCACACTGTGTCTCTCTGTCTCTCAAAAATAAATAACATTAAAAATTAAAAAAAAAATTTTTTTTATGTTTATTTACTTTTTTGAGAGAGCGAGAGAGAGAGTGCACAAGCACAAGCAGGCGGGGGGGTGTGTGTGTGGGTACAGAGACACACACACACAGAATCTGAAGCAGGCTCTAGGATCTGAGCTGTCAGCACAAAGCCCGATGCGGGCCTTGAACTCACGAACCATGAAATCATGATGTGAGCCAAAATCAGACACTTAACCAACTGTGCCACCCAGCTGCCCCTCAACTTGAATATACAATATTCAGGGAAGGAATTTAAATAGCCAAATGTCTACTGACAATATTTAACTGAACTTTAATTATATCTACATGTTTTAAATCTCATGTTATATAAAATAAATAGAACTGCTCTTTTTCACTCACATTTCATGATACAGATTTTTTCAGACTCCACACATGCACATTGACATTCATTTCTCCTTCATCAAGAGCCACTTGAAGACAGTACCATATTTGCTTCCACTCAGCTGTTTGATAGCAGCGCTTTTTGAATCTGAGCATGATGCTACCATTAGAAATTTTATCATGATTCACACATACCCATTAATTTGTAGTAAGCTTCACAACATATGCATTTAATGTATTGTAATAAACTGATATTTTAAAAGGGCTTGTATGCTCTGATACCCAGAGCTGCAGTTTAAAGTAATTTCTCCAGAAATGGTGCCTCAATCTGTGTAAATTTTTTTACCTTTCCCCATCACGTCAAGTGACCTCTAAGCATTCAAGCTGAGTTTGATTGAGGCCATTTCAGGTTAATGTATCTTCCCCAAATAGCAGTTTGTTATTCAAAATTAAGTAATTAGGTAATTGAGAGACTGCCCACTGCCTATAATATGAAAATCTTAATAAGGACTTTATTTTGTTTTTTTAGGACTTTATTTATGATGGGATAATTTTGAGGAAAAATCTTGCCTTATATTTGGGTATAGACAGAATTTGGGGAAGAAGGGCTCCTGGAAATTTGGGAGTGAGAGAGATGGGTTAAATCTCATCTCTAGTAGCAGAAAAATAGTGGGAATTTTATTTTGATAAACCAAGAAATTGTGCCATAAAACATACTATCTAGTGCTACTGTGGCAACTACCAGATGATCAAATACCTGTAATAGTTTCAGTTAGCAGCTCAGAGGGAGGTAGACTGGAACAGGGTAAGATCGAGTCAAGATGTTTGTTTTTCATTACGAAAGCACTAAAACTGTAATATAGTATAATGAAATATGTAAAAGTTAAAGCAGGGTGTTACTATAGTCCCAAGTGAGAGATGCCGAACCATGTTGTTGGTGATGAGGATGGAAAGAGGCAGATTTTAAAAGTGCCTGGAGATAGAGTTGATGGGACTTCGTGCCTGGATTATGCAAGTTCATGGGGAGGAAAGAGTACAGAACAACTTCTGGTTTCTCAGGTTTGGAGACTGGGTAAATATGGTGCCAAGTCGAAAATGCATGAACAGGGGAGTAAATGACCATGGGATCCATTGTGAGCACCCATGCTCTTGGTATCTGTGCCCTGTTTAGGTAGAGATGAGTTGGGAGTGCGGGAGAGAACCTCTTGGGGAGCTACACATTTGGAATTCATCAACATATAAGTGTAGACACAGCCATGGGAGTGAATAGATTGCCCAGCAAAGGTGTTTTACTAGCAAGGCTGGGGATTGGGCTTTGGGAAAACCACCACTATCAGAAGTAAGGGGAGAGAATCCAGTGAAGTAGGTTGAGAGAAAATAGGCCAGAGACAAAGAATGTCAAGACAAGGAAGAGGGGGGGCGCCTGGGTAGCTCAGTCCGTTGAGCGTCCAACTTCAGGTCGGGTCATGATCTCACAGTTTGTGGGCTCAAGTCCCATGTCAGGCTCTGTGCTGACAACTCAGAGCTTGGAGCCTGCACCAAATTCTGTGTCTCCATTTTTCTCTGCCTTACCCTATTCTCACTCTGTCTCTCTCTTTCTCTCTCAAAAATAAATAAACATTAAAAATTTTTTTAAAAAGGCAAGGAAGAGGAAAGTGTCAAAGAAAAAGTATTTAGTAGTGTTAGATTTCTAAGGAATACCAAGCAAAATAAGGAATGAGCAGTATCCACTTGGTTTGGCAAAATTCTTTTAAATTTCCTAAGTAAGGCTCTGAACTTGTTAGAAGATAGATGCTTCTATCTATAATCAATTTAAAAGAACATTTTGGGGAAGGAATGATAGAGGAATGTTTAGTTGAAATAGTCTCCATATTTGTCAATAGGATGATGGCCCTCCCCCCAAAAACAAATGAATGTGCTCTTTGCCCAAATTTGCCTGTGGCCCTACACAGTGATAACCTTACAAGCACCTAAACTGAGGCCTTGTCTCTGTCCTTCAGAACCTCAAGGTCACCGTGAGTCTGGCTTGCTGTCCAGTTTTCCCTGATCCCTGCCTCATTTTCTTGAAAAGTCTACCTGTAAGGCAAGGGCTTCGCATTTACTGGTGGGATTTCTGTTGAATAGATACTAGATTTTCCTCCAGACACTTAAGTGCTATCTCTCTGATTCCCATTGGTATGTCTAAAAGGTGGGAATTATGGGGAGACAGGTTGACTCAATGCTAGGATGACTCTCAGAGAAGGTGATTTGAGGAGGTATTGAAAGAGTTAATCAAAGAGGCATCAAATTCCCATTCTCTGAAGATCTTCCAGCATAGACTAGATGACCTTTTGGCAGTCATGCCACAGAGAAAAGAATTCATCCATTGAATGACCTTTAAAATCCCTTCTTGTCCTGAGAGCCAGTGGTCTCTCAACACTAAACAGAGCATAGAAATCAGGGAACCTCAGGGTTGGAAGGGACTTTAGGAGGTCATCTGACTCACTTTGTACCAAATAAATACATCCCTTCTACTGCCTTATTGAAGAACATTCCCACTTTTTTTGTTAATAAACTTTTCTTAGAGCCTTTTAGATTCACAGCAGAATTGAGGGGAAAGCACAGAGAATTCCCATATACCCCCTGCTTGCATACTTCTACAGCCTCACCCGTTATCAGCATCCCGCACTAGCGTGGTATATTTGTTACAGTGGATGAACCTACCCTCGTGCATCATTATCACCCAGCTATAAAAAGCCATGGAGGAACCTCATTTCATTTTAGTGCCGAATAATATTCCATTGTCTGAATATACAACTGTTTATTTATCTGTTCATCTACTGAAGGGTCTCTTGGTTGCTTCCAATTTTGGCAATTTTAAATAAAGCTGCTATAAACACCTATGTGCAGGGTTTTCTATGGACATAAGTTTTCAGTGCATTTGGGTAAATACCAGGGAACACAGTTGCTGGATCATAGGGTAAGAGCATTTATAATTTTGTACAAAGCTATCAAACCGTCTTCCAAAGTGGCTGTACCATTTTGCATTCCCACCAGCAATGAATAAGAGAGTTCCTATTGCTGCACATCCTTGCCTGCGTGTGGCATTGTCAGTGTTTTGGATTTTGGTCACTTCCCAGCTTCTGTTTGAATGCTTGAACACTGGTAATCCATCACGTCAGAAATTCAGAGCTTATTTCATGGCTGGGCAAGGAAGGCCTTATAAGGTAATAAGCTGAGGTAAAGAATGTTTGTGGCATCTCTGCCTGGAAAGGGGTTTATCTCAGCTTTGGGCAGTGCACCCTCCAACAGCTGAGCTCACTGAACGTCCGTTTCCTCCCCTGCATTTCCTAGCCTCCTTCATAATTGGGCTGGAGCATGTGACTAAGCTCTGGTCAATGGGAGTATGGGAAGAAGTGAAGCCTCACTATAGTTCTCAGTCACTTAAGACTCCATGTGCTCTTGCCTTTTCCTGTTTCTTATATTCAGAGACAGTGGAGCCTCTGTGATATAGTCGAAGCAGCTATAAAGCAGGAGACTTCTGTGAACTTGGACCTCAGAATTACTGTGGGAAACAGAGCTCCCTACCTACCTGCTTTGGAACATTTATTTTTTTAGTAATGTTTATTTATTTATGGAGAGAGACACAGACAGACAGAGAGGCAGAGAGAGGGAGACAGAGAGAGAGAATCTTAAGCGGGGTCTGTGCTGTCAGTACAGTGTCAGTGCAGAGCCCAGTGCAGGGCTCAATCCCATGCGCGTTGAGACCATGACCTGAGCTGAAAGCAAGAGTCAGATGCTTAACTGACTGAGCCACCCAAGTGCCCTAGAACATGGATTTTGAGCAGGAAATAAACTTTGTTGTGTGTTAAACCACCAAGATTCCAGGACTAATTTGCTACCTCCACATAGTCCAGCCTAACCTGACTTCTCTTTGCTGACCCTTAAGTTTTTTCTTGGTGCTCAGTCCCTTTCTGTCCATCCAGTTGCAGTTCCTTTTTGGCTTATGCTAAGCTTCAATTTCAGAACTCTCCGCTTATGTTGGGCAACCTGACCCATCTCACAAGGCTTTTGGAATCTGCCCCATGTTGGTAAGATTTCCCAGTCTCCCAGTGCATTCTTGGTGGCCAATCTTTGTCTTTGGGCTCTTTGGGAATCCTTCTGGTCACCCTTCTGTCCGGTCCTTCTATTGGCTCTCCACTGATTTCTCAGGGTCCTACCAATCCCAGCATTCTTGAGCTCTCTCAGTGACAGTGGCCCTCCCTTGACAATTACAAATGAGGTAGCCATTCTATGTCTAGAAGGGACTCACTGATATCAGATATCAAGTTTTTCCTTAAGTGAGTTTAATGGGTCCACGAAAATTGTCTTCTATTCTCTGGCCTTGTCAAAATATCTTCTCCTTCATCCATGTGGTGGACTTCTAGGTAACTGAAGATGGGAAGGTATCATGTTCTTTCTAATTTCTTCTCTTAAGTAGAATATCTGTTTTTATCCAGATGAATACATATATATTTTTACAAAAGTGAAACCTTCCTGATAATATGAAAATGGAATGATAGAAGGATATGTATTTCAGTACATAAGTATAATTAATATTATACATTTAACACAAGAGAGATGAACTTGTTTTAAAAACCATAACATGTGTGTAGGCGGTATGATTATACCTATAATCCATCTGCTTTTTATATATCTTTCAGTTTTCTTGGTAAGATTTCACTTAGGGTTGAAACTTGGCAAAGCCTTAGTCTGACAGCAATTTTTAAAATACAAAATGTGAGAAAAGGAGAAAAGGATCTGTTATATTTTTCAATTACAAAAGCACTAGGGCAAGAAATAGCTCGCTTATCTTCTTTTCCTTTTTATGAACTCAAAAAGTCCAAAAAAAGGGAGGGTTGGAAGAATAAAACCCTAGTGTCTTTTAACTTTTGAAAAAAACTTGCTCTAGGTATTTAAATGAGAAGTTACCAATGACCTCTCAGAAGTCAAGGAGGCCACGGTAATTTACAAGTACTGCTGGCCCTTGAACAACACTCGTTTGAGCTGTGTGGGTCCACGTATATGTAGATATTTTACAGTACAGTGCTGTAAATGTATTTTCCTTATGATTTTAATCATTTCTTTTGTCTAGCTTCCTTTAGTTTAAGAATACGGTATATAGTACATATGCAAACTATGCATTAATCAGCATCTTATGTTACCTGTAAGGCTCCTGGTCAGCAGCGGGCTATTGGTAGTGAAGTTTTGCAGGGAGTCAAAAGTTATCTGTAGATTTTCAACTGCATGGAGAGGGGGGAGGGTCGGTGCCCCTGATGCCCACACTGTTTACAGGTCAACTGCACATTCAAAATAGCCCATTCTGCCATATTTTCCCAGTGTTTCTTCTAAAGCCAGAAGGAGTATAAATTTCTTTCCAAGTTCAGAGGGGCTCTGGGCACCCCTTATTGCCATCTTGTTCCATTTAGCTCAAATGCCTTTCCTGTTTAATCTCCTCACTATTGGGCTTGCCCTCCCTCATCTTTTTCTGTCCTTATCAAAGCAGCCAGATTATACCAAGCCAGCAGGGCAGACGCAACAGCTATATTTACATGTATATGTGTATGCATGTGTATATTCTAAAAACAGGATGAAAGTAGCATACATGAGGCGGCACTGTGGCATCTTAGGAAGTGGAGGGTGAGGGGGGCTTTGGGAGGAGCAGCGCCCAGCCAGGGAACTGGAGGGCCAGGTGGCTGGGGAAAGAAGCCAGCTTGGGTCAGCCCGGGGATGCTTTTCTCTTCTTCCTGCCTTCTTTCCTTGCCCTCCCTTTACTTCATTTTCTCTCTTTCCCTTCCCCTATGTCATCCTTTTTCTGCTTTCTCCAGTCCTTACTACTCTTCTTTCCTGAAGTTTCTGCCCTCTTTTCCCAGTTTATCACTTGCCATGTGTGCCGGAAGCCTAAGGCTGCTGTCTTTACCAGGGCTCTTTACAAGGCTGGCCCTTGGCCGGCACCTGGGAACTTTGTGTTTGAAACTGTCTCTAAGTGGTGGGCACGAAGCACCTGCTCCCTTCTGGGGACCCAGCAGCTAGGCAGTTCTGCTGGGCCATTATGGCGATGTGATAAACTCCTAAGAAGACCCTGAAATCTGAGTCTCCAGAAGGCTTCACTGGGCAGGACTCTGCGTGTGTGTCACTGCATATCATTGCCAGAGGAACACATCCCTTCCTGCTGCTGGGGAGCACTGGAAATGTGGGCCCAGGATCCTCTAGATGCCTCCTGATGGGTCCTTCCCCCTTGGTGATGGCTGGGATACACTATGACCCTGAGTGCAGCTGTTTCTGAATCCTGTGAGTCCTTCTAGCAAATCACTGAAGGTATGAGTGGTCTTAGGACTTCTGAAATACACACCAAAGATGATGTTTTATCTGGTCCATCTTTGTGGCCTTCGAAGTGGCATTTAAAGCTCGGAAAAAGCACTGCTACTTTTGTTTTTTATCTTGTGAAAATTATTACTCTTTCCCATTGAGAAGAAACTTGTGTTAAAAGAAGAGGCGAGGGGAGTGGATACTGCTACATAGCAGGCACTGTGCTAAGTTCTTTCCATATATTGTGTCATTTAATTAACATCCCTGTGAGGTAGTTCTAGCATTCCTGCTCTGAATGTGCGAGGCTGACTCACTAAAGATCACAAAGATGGGAGCTGGAGAGGCAAAACGTCAGTGGTTTAGTTTTGCCTAATCAACAGTTATTGAACAACTAATAGATACCAAGCAATGTGTTGGGCACCAGAGAGAAAGTGATAAATGAGACTAAGAACCAATTCTAAAGTTACTCACTGTTTAGGGAAGAGACAGATAAACCTAACAAGTTAAGCTCCAGTGAAAGCTTAAGACAAATACACACCTGGTGTGCTGTGGAATTTGACATTAGGCTTTCTGAAGTTCATTATGGCTATGACCCTCCTTTCTTTCAAGGGACATACATGGGAGGAAATGAAACAGTTCTCTGTTCTTGAATAATTTTTATTAGGTTTTGAAATGTAAAAGAAGTATATGTGCATGACAAAAATGTCTGACAGTCCAAAAAAGCAAAGCAAAAAGTGAAAATCCACATCCAGGTTGCAGTAATACTCCCCATTCCATCCCCCAGAGAGAACCACTTTTCCATTTTTCCATTGTCCTATTCACTCCTTAATGCCAGGAGATATCAAATAAAAGTATGTGAGCCCAGCAATTCCTAAATTTAATCCTTAAAATAAGAAATGACTTTTCTCACAGCCTTTCTGGGTAGCCAGCCCATGGCCATGTTGGACTGGATATACATTTCTGACGATGAATTCTATTTCTAACTATAAATTCTATTTCTGACTATGAATTATATTTCAGTTTATCTTTGAGTTCATTTTTAAGCTAAAAAAAAAGAGTTGTATTTCAATGCATTTCTGTTTTATTTTTAAAAAATCCTCCTGGTTAATGCTTTACGTTAGGAATCTCAAATCTTTATGTCGATGTTGGATTTTGAGAAAGCTATTTTGAAATGTTCCTGGATTCAGCTTTTAAAAAGCTGAGATTTTGTTTCTTCTATTCTGGATTTCAAAAAAAAAAAATCTTACCTTCCTAAGGATTTATTCTTGGTAAAAGAATAGTGTGACAAAAATAGATTTATGCTCAGCTACTACAGAAATAGGTGATAATGGGTAGAAATGATAAATAATAGTCAGGAATAATAGGGGGTCATGATTTATGTTAGAACTGGAAGGAGCTTAGAGCTCATCTGGCCTGTCCCCTCATTTTACATGTAGAGCTCTCCATATTCCATATTGCTAATAATGAAAAGCAGAAATGAATATTTATCCACAATAAGATTATGGTTTGTGGGGAGGTTTTTTTTTTGTTTCTTTTTTTAAAGTTTATTTATCTATTTAGAGAAAAAGGGGCAGAGAGAGAATTTTAGTAAATTTATAGAGTTGTATGACCATTTTCACAATCTTGTTTTAGGATTTTCCCATTACCCTCAAAATTTTCCTTGAGCCCATTTGTGGGCAACTCCCCCCGCCCCCATGCCCCCACCCCGACCCTACCAGGCCCAGGCGAACACTGATCTGTCTTCTGTCTCTAGAATAGAGTTATCCCGGGGCGGCTGGGGTCTTAGTTGGTTAAGCGGCAGTCTTTGGCTCAGGTCATGATCTTGCAGTTTGTAGGTTTAAGCCCTGGGTTGGGCTCTGTGCTGACAGCTCAGAGCCTGGAGCCTGCTTCGGATTCTGTGTCTCCTTCTCCCTCTGCCCCTCCCCTGCTCATGCTTTGTCTCTCTGTCTCTCAAAAATAAATAAACTTAAAAAAAATAGAGTTGCCTTTCTGAAATCTCATATACTTGGAATCATGGAAGATACATTTTTTTGCTTCTCACTTCTTTTATTTAGCATAATTTTTGGCTTCCATCCATATTGTAGCATGTATCAGTAATCTGTTTTTATTGCTGAGCAGCACTCCATTGTATGGGCACATCATGTTGTGTTTATGGAGTCACCAGGTGAACGGCATTAATTTACTTCTTGACTGGTATGAAGAATGCTGCTATGAACATTCACATGCAAGTGTTTCTGTGGACATATGTTTTCATCTCTCTTGGGTAGATTCCTGGGAGGAGGCTTGCTGGTTTGTATGATAAATTTAATTTTTAAAGAAACTGCCAAACTGTTTTACAAAGTGGCTGTACCATTTTATATCCTTACCAGCAGTATGTAAGTGTTCTAGTTTCTTCAAGTGACTAATGACATGCATCCTTTCATGTGTTTATTATTTATTTCTGTGCCTTTCTTGATGAAATGACTATTTATGTCTTTTACTCATTTTTTAAAAGTGTTCTGTTTATTTATTTTGAGAGAGAGGCAGAGAGAGAAGGAGAGAGAGAATCTTGATCTCAGCAACTGTGAGCTCATGACCTGAGCTGAGATCAAGAGTTGGACACTGGGGCACATGGGTGGCTCAGTTGATTGAGCATCCAACTTCAGCTCAGGTCATGATCTCATGGTCTGTGAGTTCAAGCCCCATGTCAGTCTCTGTGCTGACAGCTCGGAGCCTGGAGCCTGCTTTGGATTCTGTGTCTCCCTCTTATCTCTCTGCCCTTCCCCACTCCCATTCTCTCTCTCTCTCTCTCTCTCTCTCAAAAATAAATAAACATTTAAAAAAAATTTAAGAAAGAAAAAAGAGTTGGACACTTAACAAATTGAGCCACACAAGCACCCCTATCTTTTATTCATTTTAAAAATTGCGTTCTGTTTTCATTGAGTTACAAGAGTTCTTTATGTATTCTGGATACAAAGAACTAAAAAAATAAATATTTAATTTTTGCACTCTTCTTATTGATTTTGTTAACAAAGGACTTGGGGAAGTACTTGGCTTTAGCTTAGGTATGATGACAGTAGAAATTTTCGAGAATGGCTAAACACATACCTTGGAGTGTAAATTATATATAGTTTGCCTATAATAACAGGTATAAATTATTTTTAAAAAACTCAATTCTAACAGATATACAGTAAGGTTCTGTTCTCAGCTTCTAATTTTTTATCACAAGGAAGTTAATGAAATCCTTTCATCTGGTATGGCTAAGAAAAGAGTTGCTTTGGTCCAGTGGCAAGACTTCCTTCCTCACTGCATGTTAACTGAAAATAAGAGTCCAGCCCACTGGCCTGAAAAATGGATGTTCTCGTTTAGGCATTTCGTGTCATCTGGGGCACAGTCATCCCTTCTATTTGAGAATGACTTCTGTATGAGTAGGAGGAATCACCAGGCTTCATCAGTAAAATGGACCCACTCTGTTTTCTCAGAGTCTATGGTGACAACACAATTTGTACACCTTCAGACTTTTCAAATTTATTCTTTTTTAAAAAATATTTTAATGTTTATTTTTCAGAGAGGGGGAGACAGAGTGCAAGCAGGGAAGGGGCAGAGAGAGGGGGAGAGACACAGAATCTGAAGCAGGCTCCAGGTTCCAAGCCGTCAGCACAGAGCCTGATACGGGGCTCAAACTCACGAATGGTGAGATCATGATCTGAGCAGAAGTCGGACACTCAACCGACTGAGCCACCCAAGTGCCCCTCTTGTGACTTATTTTGTGGCCCAGTCTATAATCTACCCTGTGGAATGTTTCATGTGTACTTTTTTTCCCCACATGTACTTTAAAAGAATACTTACTATGAAACTCCTATAGAAGTTGATTCAGACTATAAAGTAGCCTATGAAGTGTACTTTGAATCAGTTATGATACCTTCATGTAAATGAGGCTTCTTTCTATTCTCCTAAGGTATATTTAGCAAGGAGATGCATATTTTTGATGCAGATTATTAAGAAAGCAAATATCTTACTTGCAGAAATCCTTAAAAATGTAGCTGTCAAAATTATTTTTTCCTTTCCCTGGTTTTAATAAACAGTTGAAAGAGTGAAAATATTATCTCTTCCTCGATGCATTCTTCAACATTTGTGTACACAATAGAGGCTAAGTAAGGCCATTCCCATGCTGAACTAAGCTATTTGACATTTATTTAATTAAAAAATTCTTCATTTACTCCACATGGGAAGAACTATACTGGCAGTAAAGACATAATTATCCAGGATATCAATTTTTATTCTCTGCAGTATGAAGTTGATAATAAGTAAAAGTAGGAAGTGCCAAGGGGCAAAGTATAGGATTTTGTAATGTTTTGATGTTGTCACACGGTGTTAAAAAGAAATTTCAGGTTTTCATGTGACAAAATTTTGCAAAATAAATTTACTTTGGTTCTTTCAAACTTGGAATTGATTATTTTGATAGAATCTTGAGATGAGGAGGACGTTTTCTAGAGTAATTACAGAAAATGAAATCCATGTTAGGACAACAGATTTCCTCCATTTTGCATAAAGTAAGGAAGGCCTCTTTCCAAGACTTTGAGTTTTTGCCTTGTAATGTTTTAGAAGCTAGAAAGTTAAGATTGCTTTGCTGTTCAATTCATCACTTCTTTAGAATAATATTGAGGTCGAAGTTCAGGGAAGAATTACTGAAATTGTTTTCTCCATGTATTTTAAGAGTTTCGTTGGGGCACCTGGATGGCTCAGTCTGTTAAACGTCAGACTTTGACTCAGGTCATGATCTCGTGGTCTGTGAGTTATAGCCCCGCATCAGGCTCTCTGCTGTCAGCACAGAGCCCTCCTTCAGATCCTCTGTCTCCCTCTCTGGCTGCTCTTCCAGTTCTCTCTCTCTCTCTCTCTCAAAATAAGTAAACATTTTGGGATGGCTGGGTGGCTCAGTCATTTAAGTGTCCAACTTCGGTTCCAGTCATGATCCTACAGTTCATAAATTTGAGCCCCACTTGGAGCTCTGAACTGACAGTACAGAGCCTGTTTCAGGTCCTCTGTCTCCATCTCTCTCTGCCCGTCTCCAGTGTGTGTGCTCTCTCTGTCTCCCCAAAATAAATAAGCATTGGAGAGAGAGACAGACACAGAGCATGAGCTGGGGAGGGGCAGAGACAGAAGCAGGCTTCAGCCTCTGAGCTCTCTGCACAGAGCCCGATGCGGGGCTCGAACTCACGAGCTGTGAGATCATGACCTAAGCTGAAGTTGGATGCTCAGCCCACCAAGCCACCCAGGTGCCCCATAATAAAATCTTTTTTTTTTTTTTTTAAGCAAAACTCCATTTTAAAAATAAACGCTTATTGGGGCGCCTGGGTGACTCAGTCAGTTGAGTGTTCAACCAGCTCATGTCATGATATCGCGGTTTGTGGGTTCGAGCCCTGTGTCTGGCTGGCTCTGTGCTGATAGCTTAAAGCCTGGAGCCTGCTTCGGATCTGACTGAACCAGCCAGGCGCCCCAAGAGGTTTGCTTTTGGAATTATCTACCACCCTGCGTCTGCCCTTGTCACATTAGCTGCTTTTCCACTGAGTTTAGCTGAGCTGCTGGTGCTGCCACTTCAAATAAAAGAACCCCTTCTCTTTCCTGATGTTTTCACTCTGCCTGTGTCCTTCTCCTTCTTTGGGGATATATTCCTATTGTCCACATGCTTTGTCTGGTCATGATACTTGAAAGGATTTGGACTGCCCCTTCTATTGACTTTGCTGAACTTTTGCCTCCTGTGTTGGAAACTTCCAAGAATTATGGTTGACTTAAATGACTCAAATTAGCAATTAAATGCAACAAGGATACTCTTGAGGACAATATAAAATTAAGAACACATTTGCTGGAGCACTTGAAAGCTACAACAATAGGCAAATATTTTGGAAATAGTAGTTTCTCAATTTACTGTTTTCCCTCCAAGAATGCATTGCTGTAGTTCTTGGCTGTCTATTTTATTCTATGCAAGCGTACTATGTGTGGTTACTATTTCTCAGGTTGATCACCTTTTTGAGATTGAAGAAGAACTTTTTGGTTGAGGATTTTCTATGGGATGTTGGTCTACCGTTCAGCTTCTCCCAGAGTGTATCTGGACCGTGTGCTTGAACCACTCCATGCCTTTGGTTGTATTTGCAATCCTGATTCATCCCTTGCAAGCAGCATTTAGGTATCAGAGAATGTCTCCTGATAATCATCAATGTTCCATTTATTCAGACATACTTGATTTTTCCAGGAAAGACAGTCTGCAACTTAGAGCCAGTTGGAACCTGACTAGCTATTAGTGATGTGTTCTTTTCCCTCTGTGTGTCAGCTCCCCCAGGGCTCTGTGACAATCATTCTTTAATGATCTTTGAAAGAGACGAATTGTCTTAGAGAAAAATGTTTCTGCCTTGAAAGCATCTTAGGAGGTTCTTGAAGCCTGATTATAAATGAATGCACGAAAGAGATAACAGTTTTATAAGTCAGTTGGATTTTCTCTAAACCAAGTGAGGGATAGATGGTTTGTTCATTGCTTCAGGTATGGTGAGCTGAGTTTTAAGGGCTTTCTAGTAAACTCAAATTCCTGGTTATCCTTGAAGGTAGGGATTGATTGATCTTCATTTACTACTGATTGTTCTTTATTGAAAAGTTTACAAGGCTCTCTATTTACATAAGAGTAGAATTAATTGGGAGATTTTCTTTTTAGTCTGATACTCTTGAATTCAATGGAAATACTTTCTTAAAGGATTTAATTTTTTAAACAAATACAATAACAATTAAATCTTTGTTTTGAGACTCTTAAGTAACTTTAGGCCATTTAATGATTTTATATCTTTGTTTCAATTGTGGATTTGGTACAAAGCTGATCAAGAGCCAGAGGTCCAGTAGAAGATGGAGACTGAGAGCTAAGATAAGTGATATGGTGATAAGAAGGACTTAGATACCTGAAGGGGTTATAGAGAAGCTGAGGCATATTAAACATTTTAAGACTTTCAGCCAACATCAGTTGGAATTGGGCAGCAGCAAACTGAAAGTGGTGAGGAGCCCTTCACCCACAGGAGCTTGGGGAGGTACGTCTGTAGAGCAAAGGAGGAAGCAAAGAAGCAAAGGAAGGAAATTAACGCATGGCTGTACCTTGACTGTTTGTGCTTGGTTATCCTTAGTGTTTCGATTGTGTAACCTTGAAGGATTTATAGGCCTAGGTTTTAGCCTCCTTCTGTAGCCAGCCACAGCATGGCAGCCACCTCAGTCTAATGACTTCCTGTTTCATTAACTTAACAATTTCCTCTTTCAGTCATCCTCTCATACATGACAGATTGAACATGTCTTGGTATTGGTGGTACTCTTTTTTTTTTTTTTTTTAACATTTTTTTTGAAGTAAACTCTACGCCCAACACAGGGCTCAAATCCATAAGCCCGAGATCAAGAGCTGCACGCTCCACCGACCAGGGAGCCAGGTACTTCCTGGTATTAATGTTACTCTTTTTTTTTTTCCTTTGGTTTATTTATTTATCTTGAGAGAGGGGGTGAGGGGCAGACAGTGAGAGAGAGAATCCGAAGCAGGCTCTGTGTTATCAGCGTGGAGCCTAACATGGGGCTTGCACTCACGAACCATGAGATCATGACCTGAGCCAAAATCAAGAGTCTGACAGTTACCTGACTGAACCACCCAGGCGCCCCAGTATTAGTACTGCTGTTAACCACTATCAGAGTTAGGTTGTTCTTGTCTCATTGTGAAACTCCCAGGTTCTGATGTCAGATCCATGAAAGAAATGTTTTGGCTGTTCATGTCATTAGTCATCCTGTTTCTGGTTCTCTGAGCCCAGTGAAACATCTGATGTACTGCTGATGGCTATGAACACACATTTAAGACCTTTAAGAGAAAATAGCATACCAGAGGACTAAAATGATGACTTCCTATAAGGATAATACCAAAAGACTGAAGTATACTCCTCACCAGGGCCCCCATGAGCCAAATCAGTTAGTATCAAATAAATCAAAGAAGGAACATCAACCTGTTTTAGCCAAGTGGCTGGTGTGTTAATTCATTGTGTCTGCTGCAATACCAGAGGTGTTGATCTAGGTAGTGTAAGAGATATTTGCTATGGCCCAGGCTCCTCTTTTTTCAGCCAGTAAGTAATCTAAAACAGTTCTATTATCTGAAACCATTTTAGCAAGAAAGTCTAGAGAAAGGCAGAAAGGCAAAAGGAATAAAGGTTCTACACTGGAGGTGAAGATCTTGATCCATGATCTTCGAGGAGCTGTCCACCTCAAGATGCCATCTGCTTCTGGGGGGTAGGGGATCCTCCCTAGTCAACTTTAAGTTTAGATCTCTAGCTGGCATGAAGTTCCAAGAGTCTGGAGGAGCCCTTTTTAATTGGGAGATGTGGACCCAGGGTTCAAGTCCCTGAAGTTTGGCTGTGGTCTTGGCAGCGAGAAGGACCTGGGATGGTTTCTTCCAGGGAGGTTCAAGGTGAGTCTTTGTGCTTAGTGATTCCAAATCAGAAGGGTAGGAGAAAATTGGAAATGTCAGTCCGGAGAGTATAGACAGACATTTGAGGAAACTGGGAGAATTCAGGATACAGTTCCAGTTACAGATAGACCCAGTAGTTTCCTTGCGCCCTTACTGTTCCCAAGTAGTTGTAATTACTAATTGTGTTAATTAGAATTCTTAACCCTTAGAATCCTTTATTCCTAGTGAAAACTAAGAAATCAGCCCTGTGGACTGTCTGTTACACTAGCATTCTGTGGATTGGGGAAATTTATAAAATCATTTCACAATTTCTAAAAGTATATTCTTTCTCATAGTAAAATTTTCACTGTGGCACAAAAGATATTTACTAATAGATCTCAATATATTTAGTTTCTCTGTAAAAGAAAGCCAAAGTGGATAAATCCCTATTCAGTATTTAATGTTTTAGTATTTTATCATATTTGGAATGATTGAGATAGTCAATAAATAGCCATCATTTAACTTATCTCAGTATAACTTTCAGGTTTTGAGTTACTAAAAAGATTTTGAAAACTATCTTTTTTGACCCCTCAAAATGTATAAATCATTGATCATCGTAATATTAACAAAATCTATAGTGTTTTTTATGTTCCAAGCACTTTATATTTAATTTTCATATTAAGTCTTTGAAATATGTACTGTCAGGAGTGCCTGTCTGGCTTAGTGGGTAGAGCATATGACTTGGTCTCAGGGTCATGAGTTTGAGCCCTACGTTGGGTGTAAATTAATAAAAAGAAATAAACACAAATACATATATATACATGTTTATATACACACAAACACACATATATAATTGCCAAGAATACATAACAGTAAAACCTTACATTGCAAGCATAATTTGTTTTAGAAACATGCTTGTGATCCAAAGCACTTGTATATCAAAGCAAATTTCAAGAACCACTGCCTCAGTTGTGATCATGTGACATTCAGCATCACATACTACTCGTATTTTAATACGTCGCTCATTTATTAAGTTAAAATTTATTAGAAATGTTTGGTTGTCTTGCAGAACACTCACAGAACAAGTTACTCACAATTTAAGGTTTTACTGTATTATTGATAATTATATATAAATTTTTTTAATGTTTTTTTTTTTTTTTTATTTCTGAGAGAGACAGCGTGAGCAGGGGAGGGTCAGAGAGAGAGGGAGACACAGAATCTGAAAGAGGCTCCAGGCTCTGAACTAGCTATCAGCACAGGGCCCGACATGGGGCTCGAACCCACGAACCGTGAGATCATGACCTGAGCTGAAGTCGGACGCTTAACCGACTGAGCCACCTAGGCACCTTGATAATTATACATATAATTTTTTTTGTTTCATATCTTAAAAATAATTTTGTTCCATCACTTAAATAATAGAACAGATGATTTTTGGCAAATGAAAATATAAACACAAAATGCGTATCAAATTGTGCCATAGTTCATAGTATAAAAATGACTTGTGTTCTTCATTTTATTTTTTAAGTTTTCTTAATATACTGTGTAGATTTGTTTACATTATCTTTTTATTTTTATTTTTAATTGTACCATTGGCATAAAATATTAGTTTCAAGAGTACCACACTGATTCAACAATTAGTAACATTATGAAGTGCTCACCACAAGCGTAGTTACAATGTTGCCATACAAAATGATTACAATATTACTGGCTATATCTCCTATGCCATACTTTTCATCCCTGTGTCTTACTTTATAATTGGAAGTTTATACCTTTTAATCTCCTTCACATATTTTGCGTCTCCTCCCACCCCCTGGATTTTGGAAGCTGTTTTTTGGTAGATCTACCACTAGGCATAACTATTATTGAAAAGTACATCTATAAGCTTTTATCTTCCTTACATATATTTAATTTACTTGTTCTTAACAATTATGTTTAAATCACCTATGAAAATTTTATAAGACATTAAACAGCTAACCATCATTCTTGCTGACATATTCTGTAACAGAAATGATATGAGCTTATTCACTTTTAGTAAACCTAGGTAGAGCAAAAGTATTATATTTAATGCTGGTAACTCTAAATACATGCTTATTTTAATTAAACCAACACATTTAAACTAGCTTCTATTTACCGAAGATTATCCTAGATCACCTTGTACTTGAAAACCATTTGGGTTAGTTCCTATATTTCTGAGAGTATACTGATTTATGTAAATACCTTTTTGACTCTAAGCCTATTAAATAGAGCTCTTTACAAATTAATTTTGGCAATATCATCTGGAGGTAGAAAAAGATCACACATCTATAACACATATACACAGACATACACAGAAATCTTACAGCTTTCATTTTTAAAATTTTTAACCATGAGACTAACAGACACATACAAAGATGCTCAACCTCACTAATCATCAGAGAAATGCAAATCAAAACTACAGTGAGATATCACCTTACACCAGTCAGAATGGCTAGTACCAAAAAGACAAGAAATAAACGCTGGCAAGGATGTGAGGAAGGGGGAACCCTCATCCTCTGTTGGTGGGAATGCAAATTGGCACAGCCACTCTGGAAAACAGTATGGAGTTTCGATAAAAAAAAACTAAAAATAAGACCTACCATATGGTTCAATAATTCCTCTTCTGGGTATTTACCCAAAGGAAATGAAAACACTAATTTGAAGAGATACATACACCTCTGTGTTTATTGCAGCATTATTTATAATAGCCAAGATATGGAAGCATCCCAAGTATCCATTAACACATGAATGGGGTGCCCGGCTGACTCAGTCAGTAAAGCATGTGACTCTTGATCTCAGGATTGTAAGTTTGAGCCCCACATTGGGTGTAGAGATTACTTTTAAAAATCTTTAAAAAACAAAGAAAGAAGATATGGTATATATAAAAATGGAATATTACTCAGCCACAAAAAAAAGAATAAAATACTGCCATTTGTGATAATATGGATGGACCTAGAGGGTATTATGCTAAGTGAAATATAAGAGAAAGACAAATACCATATGTGTGTGACTCGTGAACTTGGGGGTTATAAGTTCAAGTCCCACATTGGGTCTAGAGATTACTTAAAAAAATCTTTAAAAAATACAGAAAATTTTTAAAAAGTAAAAATAATAAAAGATGAAAAGGGGTGCTATAAAAATATAACATTTTAGCAATTAGACAGGTATGATAATGCAGAACTTTATGAAAGTTGTATACAAATTGTGTTTCTGGTGAATAGAATAAGTTAAGTTTGCCTGCTCAGGTGGCTAAAGCTTTTACTAATATTTATGAAAAAGACTTTTAAGATTTTTCATTTACCTAATTTTTTTTTAAATATTTTATTTATCTCTAGGAGACAGAGAGAGAGAGAGAGAGACAGCGTGAGCAGGGGAGGGTCAGAGAGAGAGGGAGTCACAGACTGAAACAGGCTCCAGGCTCTGAGCTGGCCGTCAGCACAGAGCCCGACGCGGGGCTCGAACCCACGAACCGCGAGATCATGACCTAAGCGAAAGTCGGACGCTTAACCGACTAAGCCACCCAGGCGTCCCTCATTTACCTAATTTTTAAATAGCTTCTTTCTTTTCAAATTTTTATTTAAATTCTAGTTAGTTAACATACAGTGCAATATTGGCTTCAGGATTAGAATTTAGTGATTCATCACTTCCATATAACACCCAGTGCTCATCATAACCAGTGCCCTCCTCAATACACATCACCCATCTAGTCCATCTCCCCACCCACCACCCCTCCATCAACCTTCAGTTTGTTCTCTATCTTTATTATTATTGTTGTTGTTTATTTTTGAGAGACAAAGTCTGAGTGGGGAAGGGGCAGAGAGAGAGGGAGACAGAGAATCTGAAGCAGGCTCCAGGCTCTGAGCTGTCAGCACAGAGTCCAACATGGGGCTTGAACCCACAAACTGTGACATCACGACCTGAGCCACCCAGGTGCCCCTGTTCTCTATCTCTAAGAGTCTCTTATGGTTTGTTCCTGTCTCTCTCCCACCTCCCATGTTCATCTGTTCTGTTTCTTAAATTCCCCTTATGAGTGAAATCTTATGGTATTTGTCTTTTTCTGACTTATTCCACTTAACATAATACACTCTAGCTCCATCCATGTTGTTACAAATGACAATATTTCATTCTTTTTGATGGCTGAGTGATATTCCAGTGTGTGTGTGTGTGTGTGTGTGTGTGTGTGTGTGTGTGTGTATGCACACGCACGCAGGTGCACACACACCACATCTTTTCTTTTTAATATTTGTTTATTTTGAAAAAGAGAGCACATGAACTGGAGAGAGGGGCAGAGGGAAAGAAAGAGAGAAGCCCAAGCAGGCTCCGCCTTCAGGGCAGAGCCCGACAGGGAGCTCCATCTCACAGCTGCAAGATCATGACCCAAGCCAATATCAAGAATTGGATGCTTAACAAGTGAGCCAGCAAGGCTCACTGCTATATACCACATCTTTTTTTTTTTTTAATGTGCATTTAAAAAAATTTTTTTTAAATGTTTTATTTATTTCTAGAGAGAGAGAGAGACAGCGTGAGCAGGGGAGGGTCAGAGAGAGAGGGAGTCACAGACTGAAACAGGCTCCAGGCTCTGAGCTGGCAGTCAGCACAGAGCCCGGCGTGGGGCTCGAACCGACAAACCGCGAGATCATGACCTAAGCCAAAGTTGGACGCTTAACCGGCTAAGCCACCCAGGTGCCCCAATGTGCATTTACTTTTGAGAGAGAGACAGCACGAGTGGGGAGGGACAGAAAGAGAGAGGGAGACACAGAATCCAAGCAGGCTCCAGGCTCCTAGCGGTCACCAAAGAGCCAGATGCAGGGCTTGAGCTCATGAACCATGAGATCATGACCTAGGCTGAAGTCAGACACTTAACTGACTGAGCCACCCAGGTGCCTGTATACCACATCTTCTTTATCCATTCATCACTTGATAGACATCAAATAGCTTCTTTTTTTTTTTTCTTTCCCCTTTGATTACAATTATCTCCCTGAAGTTTGCATTTTAAGATGGCTCCGAGTTCTGGGGCACCTGGGTGGCTCAGTTGGTTGAGCATCCTACTTCAGCTCAGGTCATGATCTTGCAGTTCATGGTCTTGTGCCCCATTTCAGGCTCTGTGCTGACAGCTTGGAGCCTGGATCCTGCTTCAGCTTCTGTGTTTCCCTCTCTGCCCTTCCCCCAGTCGTGCGCGCTCTCTCTCTCTCTCTCAATAAATAAATAAATAAATAAATAAATAAACAAACAAACAAACATTAAAAACAAAGATGGCTCTGAGTTCCTAGAGAAAACCAGATAGAACATCTATACCTCAAAGGTACTGAGAAAGGACATAAGTTTCTACAAGAAGGACCTTTGCTTTCTGAATCCAAATCTTTTACAATATCTGCAAGCTTTTTAGATGGATAGGGGAGGGCTTGGGATTGGTAGAAAGGATAGCTGGTCTTTGTGTTTTTTCCAGAGCTGCATTTCTGTTCTTGTAAAGACTGAGACTGTAACACAAATACAGTTTCTAATTCTTCAAAAAATAAGGTTGCAATCTGAATATGTAGCCACTGACCCAGGCCTCCAGCCACCAGATCCTCCATTTGCTTCTTTGTGTCAGGGAGAAGATATGCAACAAATAAAACGATTTGTGTGTTCTAGATTTAGAGCTGGGTTTTTTCACAACATTTTAATAAATCCTCCCACAGTGCCTTTCCAATGCGTTTCTTTCCCCCTGGGTACATAGTTTCATTTTCGCTTAGGGGAGAAGGACTAAAAAAGTTCTTATCAGGCTCTGAATATCAGCTTCCAATTTGGCCAATTTATGACTGCAGAGCTGCTTTAAAAGATCCATTTGAGTATCTTTTCAGGTTTCAGCTGGGACAAACAGTAAATATTTCTGGCACTATTGAACAACCCCATGGAGCTGAGAGGGGTGCAAAAGATACTACTTTCCCAATGTCCGGAGCTACTGTGAAAAATAACCAATAGAAAGAAAGACCTGGAAAGTTCCCCTGAGAACTGCAGTTACTGCGGAATAGTAACATTTGGCAGGACCCTAGCTGCAAGTGGAATGCAGTCCCCGTTTCTGTCCAGCCTTATCTAGCCACTAGTAGGGTGAAGCACGCATCTCTGTTCAGCCATCTTTTGGGGGGCCCCAATCTGACAGTTGCCAAGCCAAGTTCTCAGGGTGCAAAATGAGACAAGAAGGCAATAGGTGCCCTTGTTTGAGAAAGGATGGATAACCAATGTTTTTTTTTTTCTGCTGATCCAAATTTGGAAAGGAAGGGAAAATGTGAAATTTACCTTCTTATCTTCACGAGGCACCACCGACAGCCATCTGAGAGAGCTGACTTTGGTAAGAATTCTTACCCTTTGCTGGCTTCTGCCAGTTTTCCTAGAATGCCTTCGTCATGCTCCATTGTGAGTGGAATGTCCCAGCCGGCCTTATCCTGGCCTCCAGAAATTATAGAGGAAGAAGAATAATTTGCCCTCGACCCTTTATAGTGAGTATCTGCCTGAGACCCCTTGTTCTCAAGGCACCTTGTAAATCGATGGGATTATCTAAAACACTTAAAAGTTTCCCATGGAAGCCAATATAATTGAAGATTATCTTTAGTAAGGTTAACCTGCTTGTTCAGCCTTAAAAGAAAATTTTAGTCACTTGAGGCCTCCCACGGGCCCCAGTTCAGTTTAAGTCAAACCTAGTCTGACCCTGGACCCGGTCCAGTTTTTTTTTTTTTTTAATGTTTTATTTATTTCTAGGGAGAGAGAGAGAGTGTGTGAGCAGGGGAGGGTCAGAGAGAGAGGGAGTCACAGACTGAAACAGGCTCCAGGCTCTGAGCTGGCAATCAGCACAGAGCCCGACGCGGGGCTCGAACTCACGAACCGTGAGAACATGACCTGAGTGAAAGTCGGACGCTTAACCGACTGAGCCACCCAGGCGCCCCGACCCGGTCCAGTTTTTAAGTCAGACCCAGTCCATTTCCAGCAGTTTTGGACCCAGTCCGGAAGTAGAAATGTTCAAATGAAGTGTGAAAGCTCATAACGCCAAAGCTGTGGAACTAGGATCCGGGATCCGAGTAGGACTTACTCGCCGTTTCCACGGGCAGCAGGAAAGCAGCAGGCTTACGGGGCTCATGTTTGGTTTCCATGTTTGGTTTCTCGTTGCTCTGAAACTGTGAAAAGATAAACTGAGGTATATTAAAAATTTTAGAGTTTATTTGAGCAAAAATCAATTTGAATCGGGCTGCACCAAACTGGAAGTGGTTAGAAGCGCTCTTCTCACAGGAGCTGCAGGAGAGATTTTTTTAATAAGGAAAACATGGAAGCCAAGTAGGGAAATTAGCGATCGGCTCTCACTCTAAGCCTAGTTGGCTGTTTGTGATTGGTTATCTTTAGCATTTTGATTTTATAACTTGGGGACATTTAGAGTCTTAGATTTTGGTTTGCTTTTCTAGGCCTTCACAACATTAGAGCCTCCTCAGTTTAATGGCCTCCTTGTTTGATTTAATAAGATTTCATATTTAAATCTCTCACAAAATATTCATGTATTGGGTCTGTTTCCTATGTCAGCTAATTATGCTGTGTGGATTCTCGATGACTGCAGCAGTGATGATTCCTTTCCCAGGTAGCTGGGCGTTTTTTGCCTTGAGTTTTAGAAGCACTATGACTTTGAGTTTGATAGTTCCTGTTTATCCTATAATTTTTTTTTTTTAAAGCCTGCACAAAGGATGGGCTGAATAGGTGATGGATACTAAGGAGGGCACTTGTTGTGATGAACACTAGGTGTTGTATGGAAGCGATGAATCACTAAATTCTACTCCTGAAACCAATACTTGGATTTAAATAAAAATTAAAAATGGATAAATGAATAATCAATATAAACATGAAAATAAGAAATACAAAAAAGTCTTTTAGCCTTATTTTTAGGCCTGGATCAACAGATATGCACCAGGCCAGAATTTGTCTTTCATTAATTCATTTGCTTTTTGCTATTTACTGTTTGCACAGTAGTACAGGAACACACTTGAACTGTGGACATTCCTCCTTGGGGTTTGCTATGGAGATAAAACTTGTAAGAACTAAAGCAAGTAGAAAGTGCTTAATACTTGAAGAGTACGTGAAGTTCCATGGTTGTTCTAAGGCAGGAAAGAGCGTTTCTACTAGAGTGGCAGTTAAGTAGATGGGGCGGAAGCAGGAGTTTTGAAGATGGTCTTAGTGTTGGGTTGGCATTTCAGAATGACCTTACAGAGGAGGTAAGATCTTAAAAAGGGTGTGAGGAGGAAAAAGTATTGCAGGGAGGAAATAGTATGAGGAGAAGCATTTTGGTCATCGATGGGGCTCATATGAGGACCAACGGGTTACTTAGACTAATGCAGAAGGGCCAAGAAAGGAAATGCCCAAAACTAAGGTTACACATGAGTTAGGTGGAGACCAGGGAAAATTTGGGTACCAAGCTCAAGATTTCTTGCCCAGGTGTAAACCTTTAAATTTCTACGTAACAGTGGTGTATTGGCCCTGAGAACGCAGCTCATAGTCTTCCTGCACAGGGGAGCAGCTGTCCCAGGGCCGTGGCCTCCGCCCTCTGGAATCCACTGTACCTCTTGCCTCGCATGGACTGCTCCCCAGCAGTGACTGAGGGGGGACACTGAAGTATGCTGTTTCAGGAGACAGACCCTTTTGTTGGTTGACCTTGGCTCAAGAACTCCCAGACAGCCTTGCTGAAGCTTCTGTAGACATTAAGGGAGTCTAGATGCTTCCACCGAGTAAAGGTAGGTCTGCCAGCTCTCTTAACCTTGCCTGACCCCATCTGTCATTTCCCTTTGTGTAGGCGTTTCTGTTAACAAGATGCTCCTATATTTAATCTTGTCTTGATCCCTGCTTCTTAGATAAAGGGTCAGAACTAAATCAAGGTGTTTAAGGGTAGCAACCTGGTGGGAGGTGTAGGACTTGGGAAATTGTCTCGAAGATGTGTTCGTATTGCAAGCACACTGCTTTTAGTTAGATCACGTAGGTATTTGAATACCCTTTGATGGGACTGGTGGCGATTATAGAGGTCTGTTAGCAACCCCCTCGTTACCCTGGGTGTTGGCAGTGGGGAGTCACTTAATATTTTTGACTTATTGGGGCACCAGGGTGGTTCGGTCAATTGAGCAACCAACTCTTGGTTTCAGCTCAGGTCATGATCTTGTGGTTTGTGTGATGGAGCCCTGCATCAGGTTCTGTGCTGACAGTGCAGAGTCTGCTTGGGATTCTCTCTCTCCCTCTCTCTCTCTGCTCTTCCTCCACTCATGCTTTCTCTCTCTCTCTCAATGAATAAATAAACATTTGAAAAATATTCTGGCTTACAGGAATGGTGACAGATTATTTCATAGTTTAGCCGTAAACTGTCTATAGTTATATGATAACACTAATTCTTGCCTCTAGTTCAGTGCTTCTGATTTAGAAAAAACCTGATGTGTTACATGTTTGACAAAGACAGATTAGAAATTATTTTCTCCCTTCTTTTTTCCCCTCAGTATCCTTTTAATACATTTTACTAGGACTTCTGGCATGGCTATACAGTTTCTTAATTTACATGCTCTTTCTTCGTATAATTCGTGAAAGAACTCTTGTGACAGCCAAAAATTACTTGACTCCATTTAGTTATTAATAAAGACATGTGTTGAGGCATGTGCCCTGTTCACCTGCTACTCAGCTTTGGGTTATACTTGGTCTTGCATTGACATAATTGTACGTTAAGGACCTTGCCGTTGGTTGCCTTGGATATCCTGGTGCCATCACAACTTGAGGCTGTGGCTTTGCTGCAGGGGCTAACAGGAGGGGACAGGCAGGGAGGGAACCTGGGTTCCCACACCTGCTGCGGCCCTGGGAAGTCGCACACCTCACATGAGTCTGTGAAAATAACTTCTACCGGGAATATGTGCCGTAAATAAGCAAAGACCGCTCAGAAAGTTAACAAGAATGAAGGAAAGAGGGAGGAAGAAGAGAGGAGCCTGGGCGAGGACTGAAGGCCCTCGAAGGGCATTGCAGTGGCAGCACGAAATGGGTGGTCAGACACTGCGGAAGGCCGAGGGCAGAGGAAGCCATGTAGGGGACGCTAGGCCCCGTAAGAATAAGCCAAGACTGTGAACAGGGTAAGTAGAAGGGAAGGGGGGAAATGGCCAATGGTTTTGATTTGTGTGTGCAGCTGGAGAACTGGGAGCTTCTGGTTCCTTTGTGGACAGCACGTGTTTCCTCCCGCGTGACAGTGGGGTTATTTAACAAATGCAAAAGCAGCCATGCCTATTCTCTTTATATGCAAAACCATCCTGTCATTCTTTTGTTACTCTGGGAACATTCTAGAGAATCGGTGTCTTATTTATCCATGGAGACTTCCATTCATCTGTTAATCCCCTAAGAACAAAGATGCATTCCAAAATTGAAGAGTTTAATGGACTTTTTCCACTGACCTTCTCACTCTGATTTTGTTGGCATTCTTAAGTTCTGTTTATAGTAAAATGTGTTTCCCTGGGTAGTAAAATGGATTTTTCCCTAGTAAATGTTTGTTCCTGTGCAGAAAAATGTGGAAGAAACTTTATTATTCGTCGTTATGAGTAGTTCTATTAATCATTACTTAAATTGAGAGAGGTAGAGATAGAAAAGTCAGAAGAACATCGGTTTGCGACATTTTCAGGAGATGATTTCTTGCAATGAGTAAAACAGAGTGGATTACACTCTTCTTTAAAAATGTATAACACACTTTGTACGAAGAAGATAATCAAGACCAGGTATCATTTATCTTATAGGTGGATGGAATGGAGACCAAGAAAAAAAAGTAAATGGCTTGGTGACCCACCTTTAGCCGGAGAATGGAAAATAAAATGCAAGATTCCAAACCCTGCCCTTCTATGTCATCTTCATTTTTGAAAAATACAGGTGAGTATAATCATTCTGAAAACTGATCTAGTGGCCGTGAAAAAAAAATGATGCCAAGATAGCAGTGCAGATCCGAGTCAAAGAATCTTTTGGTTTTCTTGCAAAAATAATTAGAATGGTATTGTTTTCTTATTCATGAATGTGGCAATGTGCGACCTGATTATTTTTATTTATTCATTTATTTATTTTTAATTATTTAAATTCAAGTTAACATATAGTGTAGTGTTGGTTTCGGGAGAAGAATTTAGTGATTCATCACTTACATACAACACCCAGTGCTCACCCCAACGAGTGCCCTCCTTAATGCCCTTCACCCATCTAGCCCATCCCCCCCCCCCACCGTCCCTCCAGCAACCCTCAGTTTGTTCTCTGTATTTAAAAGTCTCTTATGGATTGCCTCCTCCTCTGTTTTTATCTTAGTTTTCCTTCCCTTCCCCCATGTTCATTTGCTGTGTTTCTTAAATTCCACATACGAGTGAAATCATATGATGTCTGTCTTTCTGTGACTGACTTATTTAGCTTGGCATAATATGCTAGTTCCATCCATGGTGTTGCAAATGGCAAGATTTCATTCTTTTTGATCACTGAGTAGTATTCCATTGTGTGTGTGTGGGGATGGATATATATGTATATACCACATCTTCTTTATCCATTCATCGGTGATTTGATTAGAGAGCACCTCTCTGTGCTTTGTAGTTGTATAGGGTATATGAAGATGTGCTGCACACAACTAGATCTGCACAGGGAAGACAACTGTGACTGCAGTAATGGTGACAGTCACAGCCCAGGGAGTACTCATTCTATGCTGAACATTGTACTAAGGTGAGCTCCATAAGTTTTCCAATTAATCCTTATAATGAGATTAATTAAGTATTTTCAGCATTTTATGAATATGGAAACCGAGGGATAGAGAGGTTAAGACATTGGCTGAGCTTCACATACCTGGTATGATGAGTCCAGGTTTGTTATCTCTCTCTAGAGAATTCTCTTAACCAGGACAGATTGTATAACTGGGATGCTGAGTGATAATTGGAAAACACCAGCTTCTTTCACACATTTGATTCTTCTGAAGGAATATCCAGATTGTAGAGGAAGCTGGATCAGAATGCACAGATTCATACAAGGCTTTGGCGTGGGAACAACTCCTACGTGGCCTGGTCATATGAGATCTTAGATCCATCAACTACTTGCTTTTGGGAGAAGGACTTCACCAGGTGGGCTCCGTTTCCAGGCAAGTAGTTCAAGTAATAAAGGACTGCAAACATTGAATGTAGGAGACACAGGGTGAAAAGCACAGTTCTCAGTTCTTGCATCCCAGAAGGTCCAGGATAGACAAATCCTGTGGCCTGTAGTGGTGGCCTCTAGATGTATTTGCTCACACATCACCTCAGCAAAAACCTCTCAGCCCGTCCATATACGCACATGTCTGTGTATGTCTCTATATGTTCATAGGTTACATACAGTGGTCCCTTCACGCCCAAGCTGTCGCTTTCGGCGGTTTCAGTTACCCGTGGTCAACTGCGGGCTGGAAGTAGATGAGCCTTCTTCTGACGTATCGTTGGAAGGTCAGTAGTATCCCAGAACTCCATCACAGCTTCTGCGCCACTCACCTCACCGCGTCTCCTCGCACAGGCGCGGTGTCCTGTCACCATCACAAGAAGGGTGACTAGAGCACAATAAGACCTTTTGAGAGAGACCACATTCACGTAATTCTTGTTACAGTACATTGTTAAAATTGTTCTATTATTGCTTACTGCTGTTTATCTCTTACTGTGCCTCATTTGTGAAGTAAACACTATCAAAAAAGGTATGGACGCACGGGACAAAAACCCTATAGCATCTATAGGGTTTGATACTACCCGGCGGTTCCTGCACCCCCTGGGGGTCTTGGAATGCATCCCTCTCTGATAAGGGAGGATGACTAATACTGAATTCATATATTTTTAATTTTTATTTTTAATTTTTTATTTATTTTTTATTATTTTTAATTTTTTAAAATATGGAACGTTCACGGATTTGCATGCCATCCTTCCGCAGGGGCCGTGCTAATCTTCTCTGTGTTAAGTGAGATTTTTAAACATGCATCAAGTTTAGCAAAGTTTTGTAAAGTAATGGACTGAATGTCTCATGGTTTAAAAAACTTTTTAATTCCAGTATACTTAACATACAGTGTTATATTGGTGCCAGGTGTACAATATAGTGATTCAACAATTCCACGCATCACCCGGTGTTTATCACAAGTGCACGTCTTAATCCCCATCGCCTAGTTCCCCCTTACCTCCCCCACCTTCCTCCCCCGTGGTGACCATCAGTATGTTTTCTGTAGTTAAGAGTCTATTTCTTGGTTTGTCTCTCCCTCCCTCTCTCCCTCTTTCTCTTTTTCCTTTGCTCGCTTTGTTTTGTTTCTTAAATTCCACATATGAGTAAAATCATATGGTATTTGTCTTTCTCTGACTTATTTTGCTTAGCACAATACTCTCTACTTCTATTCATGTCTCGTGTCATTGTAAACAGCAAGATTTCATTCCTTTATTATAGCTGAGTAATATTCCTACACACACACACACACACACACACACACCCCACATCTTTATCCATTCATCTATTGATAGACACTTAGGCTGCTTCCTCATGGTTTTTATTTTTACTGAACAAATTTGGTAGTGGTTTGTTTTCATAATCTGGATATTGAATCTTAAAATATTTCACAAGTTTTGATGACATCATGCTACCATTAGCCAATTCCTCAGGTGGAAACATACTTTTGTGATGAGATTGATGGTCAACAGTAATGGATGTTAATTAATCCGTATGTAGGGAATCTTCTTAATTTTGATGTCATGTGGCTGATTAATCAGATCTGATTAAATCAGGATTTTTCCAATACTGTATATCACAACCTACTGGTGGATTATAATAGTAATAGTAACTAATACCAGTTTTAATAAAATAGAAGGGAAAATGTTAGAGCATATTATTAGTAAGTATTGTTTTGAGAAACCCTATATTTGCAAATACTTACACATCCATATATACATATCTAAATACCCAATCATGATGTGATATGTAGCAGTCAGACACTTTTGGAAATATTGAATTAGATCGTTATTGTTTTTACTCAGGACTTGTCTTTGTTAAAGAGCTTATACTAGGTGATGGAGAAAAGTAAACTTTATTTTCTTTTGTTTTTAATGTTTATTTTTGAGAGAGAGAGAGAGAGAAAGTGGAGGAGGGGCAAAGAGAGAGGGGGTCAGAGGATTGGAAGCTGGCTCTGCACTGAGAGTAGAGAGCCTGATGTGGGGCTGGACCTCCTGAACCTGAAATCACAACCCGTGCTGAAGTTGGATGCTTTACCAACTGAGCCACCCAGGCGCCCCAAACTCTATTTTCTTACTTTTCTCTTATGCGTGCATTATTTGCATTAGTGTCAATCCTTGACAAGTAGAGAACTATAATCTGTAAATTCACTTAGCAAGGTCCACGTCAACTGCAACAGAACCGAAGTATTCAGGGTGCCTGACAGACCCCTTGATAACTCCTTTCCCTCAGGTGAGTTCCAGCAACGTACTGGGTTCAGGGCCTTTAGACATCCCGGCCAAGAGAGAGTGCCACTGACAATCATTATGTGACCTGTTAGCAAAGCTTACTTTCTTTCCTGTCATTTTAGACCCAAAAAGATGCATTTAAATAAAAGTGCTGATATTTTTGTCCTGCACCCCAGTGACTTGTGTTGGAACACATCTGCTTTGTAGGCACATTCTCCAGTGTCAGCCACCCCTGCCTTCTGTTCTGACCTCATGTCACACCACTGTTCCCACTCTAGCCTGACCACACTGAGGTTCCTGTCTCTGGGCATTTGTACCAGTGGTTCTCCTTACCCGACATGATCCCTGTGAGCCTAGCTCTTTGTCATCATGCAGGATTTGGCTCAAAAGATACCCTCTTACAGAGGCCTTCCTGGTTACTGCATTTCATAGAGCCCCGTCCTCTCTCCAGAGCCCCCAGTTACTCTCTATTCCATTGCTCTCTTTCCTTTATTTATTTTCACAGGCCCTACCACTCTCTGTTTAATCCCCCTCATCTAAGCCCCTCTAGATGGGATCGTGTCTCTACAGTCCACCTCCATATATCCCCAGGGTGTTTTGGGGGCTGGTAAATATTTATGGAGAGATTCAGCCTTTCTCCTGTCCCTCTGCCTCACTTGGACCAGTGCCTGTGGGTCTGGTTTTCTCATTTGTGTCTGAAACCAGTTCCTCCCCATGATATCAGTTGGCAGAGACACTGTATAAGGAAGGATGGGTGGTTGGTTGTAGGGTAAGCTGGGTGCAGAGAGAACTCCCTGGAAGAAATGCTCATGACTTAGGGGTTAGGTAGGGATGCTTGCCCTGGAAATCCTGATGGCTTATTTCTAGAAATAAAGTGATCAGCCCACTTATGTATTTGAGAACAGAGACCTTCACAACTGCAGATGAATTATGCTGTTAGCTCTAAAGGAGACCAAATTTTTGTGCTCCATAGACAATTTCCATGATCAGAAATTTGATCTCCAACTGAAGACAACATAGTACACTCTGAATTCGGAGTTAACCAACTATACATGAATGCCCTACCACCCTGTTTTATGTCTGGTACTCGGTAAACTCTTAATAGGTACCAGTTAGATGAATAAATAAATAAACATAGTCATGGGGGTTGGGTCTGGCTTGGCTCTGACATTATTCAGTTGTGCAACCTAGATCAAGGTCTGACAAACTATGGCTCATAGTCCATACCACCAAGTCCAGGCCACCACCAGTTTTTATAAATAAAGTTTTATTGGAACACAGTCCTGCTCATTTGTTTAGGTACTGCCTTTCTCATTACAGTGGCAGAGTTGAGTAGGTGTCACAGAGGTCAGATAGCCCACAAAGCCTAAAATATTTACTCTCTGGATGTTTACAGGAAAAGTTTGCTGACCCCTGGGCTGGAGAATGTCACTTAACTTCTCCAGGCATTGATTTTGTCGTTCATAAAATGAGTTGAATGGACTCAGTGATGTCCAAGGTCCGTCTCAAAGGTTACATCTGCATTTCCTGGAATCTAAGATACCATGTTCCTAAAGAAACTCAAAGTGATATGGACTTAAGTTTACCCTCATTATCTTCTTAGAAAACATGATTTCAAGAAACTGTCTTTTCATTAAATGGAAATACAGGTTTTGCCACATTTATCTGAAAGGCATATGAATGTTCTGGGTTGAGTTCATTTCTCTGGTTTGGTGTTTAAGTGCTTTGAGCAATGGATGTATTATGCTGCTTAGTACCTTCCCAGTGCTTTTGCCAAGGGCTCTACTAAAGTAAAAGTCAAGAGTTTGTAAAGAAACTCTGATAAGTGGGCTCGCTTATAATCTATAATGCTTTAAGTGTGTGTCTGGTATATTGAGTTAAGAAGTAAGAAATAATGTTAAAGATAACATTAAAATCTCAGCTGAATTTCTTTGACTTACTGTGAGGTCATTCATGGGCCAGATAAGAAAATTATTAGTTACTATATGTTGCAGGAGAAAAATTCTGGTCTGGGAAGAAAAAAAAATTGTCTTTGTTAAGTTAGAATGAATTACTTTATCTTGATTGGTTTTCTTATTTGGGCTTAAAGTATAAAGGCTTAAGTAAATAAAAGATTCATGGATCCCTTTCAAAGATCATTAGATCCGCAAAAATTTTGCTCAGGTCACAAAATTTGCAATAGATATTTCTTCTCATACTTGCCTTCCTCTTGCTTGCCCCTCCTATTACTATTGACTGCGCTCTATCACAGATCACAGAAAATGAACATCACAATCAAATCACGTAGTCAGGAGTTTCTAACAAACTGAACCAAAAAAAAAGAATACATTGAACTCTTATGTGAGGATAAGCAATGAATTGCAATTCTGGGACTCTGCCCCTCCGTCTTTAAACACTTATTGACCATCCACTATGTGACAGTTCAATACCAGGAGCTGGAATATCTCAGTTATATGTTATCTTTTATAGATTGCAAATCTATAGAAATTTAGAGATTGCACACCATGATCCCACTTGATTTTCACACAAGACTTTGGGAGGGAATCTGGGCAAGGACTCCATCTATGCCTAAGGTTTATGTGGGACCCCTCTGTGGGAGTGAGAGAGCAGAGAGGTGAGCCTGGCCCGGCCTGTTTGCCTGGAGAAGCTCCAGCTTCCTCCATATGAGGTTTCTTTCTTTCTTTCTTTCTTTCTTTCTTTCTTTCTTTCTTTCTTTCTTTCTTTCTTTCTTTCCTTCTTTCTTTCTTTCTTCTTTCTTTCTTTCTTTCCCTTTCTTTCCTTTCTTTCCTTTCTTTCCCTTTCTTTCTTCTTTCTTTCTTTTTTTCTTATCTTATCTTGGTGTGTTCTGGGGAATGCCAGGCACATCCACCTCATTGATCTGAGGGTACGGAGCAGAAAAAGGTCTGTGACAAGGTACAGGGGCCCTAATTACTAAGTTCCACCCTACTCTCTTCCAGACCCACACGGGAGGCTGGATTTTCAGCTCACACTGAGCGTGGCCCTTCTGAGTCTGCAGAATTCCCAGATAACTCTGGTGCTTGCCCACCACTCCCTCTCCTAACCAAACTCAAAGAGCCCCTTCCCTCTTGGGTGTAGAGTGTTCGCACTGGCATCTATGAAGTGTGAAAATTCTTTGCACGTCATCCATCAGTGCTTGATGGTGACCTGGTAATAATAGAAACGACATCTTAGCCCTGTCAGTGGGTAACTCTGCTTTTGGGTAAGTGACTCTCTTTGAGCCTTAATGCCCTGATCTGTGAAATAAGGGAGTTGGACTAGATTATCTTTGAGGTCTTTCCCAGTCCTTGCTTGCTATGCTTTTTGGACTTACATTTGATTCCCAAATTAACTCAGTTTATATAGGGCTCATGATCCAGAGATATCACTGTAGCAGATGTTGTCACTGCAGTGCCTGTTCATATCCCCTTGGCACTCGCCATTTCAGCAGGCTTTCACTGTCACTCTGCCAGAGGCTTTCATCTGGCTGCTGAGACATGCTTGGCTGGAAATGCAGGGGAATTCAGATCCTCAGGAGCGGTCCCCAATTAATGCCAAATGTGAGCTGAAGAAAGATATTGCAGCATTCTTGTTCCTTGGGGGAGCCATCTCCGAACTGGGTTCTCGCGTATCTACAAGCAGTAACTGGTTGGTCGATGCACAGTGCACTGATTTCTTCTCTTCCTTCTCTTACACCACCTCCCAGATAAACCACTTGCAATCAGATCCTTATCTCAGGGTTTGCTTCTGGGAGGAGCCCAACCTAAGATCAGTCCCAAGCAAGTCCTATTGTAATTCATCTAGTAGCACATGCATTGGTTCACAGCGGTCAGTTCCTTGAGGAATGCATCTTGTTTACCCTGACTAGGGTTAGCAGACTTAGCAAATAAAAATACAGGACCCCTAGTTATATCTCAATTTCAAATGATGTCAAATAATTGCTTAGTGCAAGTATAGCCCATCTCAAATATTACATGGGATATACTTATACTAAAAATATTCATTGTTTATTTGAAATTCAAATATAATGAGAGTCACGTATTTTATCTGTCATCCTTAATCCCAGCTCTCATTGGGAGCAGTGGGCACTGCACCTATACTGACACCAGAGCTGAGGAAAGGAGAGTGATGGGGATTGGCTTAGAAGATACTGAGCGTAGAGAGAGGGAGCGAGGCAGACCTGAATAGCAATGCTTAGAGATAAAGACATGTTGAGTACCAACTAGTTGATGGGTGGGAGGTGGTGGATGAGGAATGATCAATTAAAAGAGGTTGGGCAAGGAGTCAAAAACCAGGCACAAGAAAACTGCAAGCCACAGTTTCAAACATTGTGGGGAAGGAGGTGCCAAAGTCAGCGAACTTGCCCAGACATTATTGATTCCTCTAGCCCTGTTGCCTAGCACAGTGCCTGCTCACTCTGGTTGCTCAATAAACATTCAATGAATGATGAGGAAGGAAGATTGGTGGAAATAAGAAATTCTGCCATTGTGAGCTTTATGGAAAATGGTGCCTACTAAAAAATGCACAGGGCCCTTTAGAGCAATGACTTGCATCTGATTATAGAAGCATAGAAAATATGAATTGGTATGTGAATTCTAAGTAATGAGCTTTCTAATCCTTTCCTCATTTTTCATTGCAGGTACAATTCAACTTAAATTTTTCATGGCTAGCCGGGTTTTTGAATGCCACTTGTATGTTCAAAGCTAATTTACTTAATAGCCAACTTATCTGAACCTTGACCAATATTATTGGAGCATTTAGATTGACAGAGAGAGTTTGGGATGAAAATTCCCTATTCAATTTCAGGAGATTGTAATCAATTTATGTTTTTAATGACATTTCCTTTTCTTTCTGCAGGAAGGAAAAATTTCATCCTACGTTTATTATTTCTAGCTGTAAATTCAAAGTTGAAAAAGATTGGTTTTATCCTCAGCAAGCGATGTGATGTTTCCTAACTCTTTTATACAGAAAACAAAGGGAAATGCAAAAATAAACGGCAGCATTTAGATAACAGAAAAATAGTGCTAACAGGTCCTCAATTTTCATTAAAGTCAGCTTTTACTGTTACTAGAGAAAAACATTTTTATGAAACACTAAGCAGGCTGGTCTCCAAAGGGTGGTTTCAACTTAAAATCACCTCTTCTGTAGATGATGTATCTTTAGAGTTAATATGTTCATTCTGTGTTAACTGTGTGTCAGCCACTTAAGAAGGGCAGAAATCTGTATATGGAGAAGTGCTAAAAATGCACCTAGGAACTCAAAATAATATACATTTTAATGTAAAGTTAAAGATGTCCTTGTTCTAGCTTTCTATGAAAAGTAAAACTCCTATGCTACAGAGAAAAGAAAAATGAAAACCATAAGCCCAAGATGGAGTCCCTTGTGTTAGGCCCATGTCACCAAACCAAGGCTTAATCCCTAACCTAACTGCAGTTTCAGACTTCCCTGGGAGTGTAGTGTTAGCGGGTCAGTCTGGAGTTTTCTGGTTGGCACCAGTGAGGTAATCTGCCACGGAGACCCTCTTCTGTCCTCTGCAAGGAGATGAGGTAACCTGCTCTTTCTTTATCGCTGCTCCCTTCCATCTATAAAAGCCTTCCGTTTTGTACAGCTCCTTGGGCTCCTTTCTAGTTACTAGATGGTATGCTGCCCAATTCACAAATCGTTCAGTAAAGCCAATTAAATCTTTTAAGTTTTACTCCATGGTTCTTTGATGGAGCCAATGACATTACTTTGAGGTGTATTACCAAATCCGTGTGGTACTCTCACGGAGGTTTGCAGAGGAAGTAGAAGGAGGTCTCCTGTTTCTGAGAGTGCCAGGGTCAGGTATTCAAACCAATTCTCTGGATGAAATCTTTTTTAGAAGGCTTAAAATTACTGAAGAGCTGACAAAAGCACAAAAGTGAAGGAAAATGTAAAATAACACGCGTTGGCTAGGATGCAGTGAATTGAAACCCTTGGGCATTGCTGTGGGAATGAAAAATGATGTAGCCACCCTGGAAAAGAGTTTGGCAGTTTCTCAAAAAGTTAAACATAGAAATACCATATGATCCAGCAATTTCACTTCTAGGTGTATATTCAAAAGAACTGAAAGTAGGAACTCAAACATCCTTGTACACCAATATTCACAGCAACATCTGTCACGGTATCTAAAAGGTGGAAACAACTCAAATGTCTGTGAGTCAATGAATGGATAAAAATGTGGTCCGTCCATACCATGGAATGTTATTCATCTATAAAAAGGACCGAGGGGAGCACCTGGGTGTCTCAGTCGGTTAAGGGTCCGACTTGGGCTCAGGTCATGATCACACGGTTCGTGGGTTCGAGCCCCATGTCGGGCTCTGTGCTGACAGCTCAGAGCCTGGAGCCTGCTTTGGATTCTATGTCTCCTCTCTCTCTACCCCTCCCTTGTTCACACTCTGCCTGTCTCTGTCTGTCTGTCTGTCTCTCTGAAAAATAAATAAACATTAACAAAACTTTCAAAAAGGAAGGAAATTCTCATACATGCTGCAACATGGATGAACTTCAAAAGCATTGTGTTGAGTAAAATAAGCCAAACACTAAAAAACAAGTACTATATGGCTTCGCTTCTATGAGGTACCTAGAATAGGCTATTTCGTAGAGACAGAAAGTAGAACAGAGATTACCAGGGGCTGTGGGGAGGGGCGGCTGTGGAGGTGTTGCTTAAGGGGTACAGAGTTTCTTCTGGGGATGATGACAAAGTTCTGGAAATGGATGGTGGTGATGGTTACATGGCACTGTGAGTGTACTTAATGTCACTGAATCGCACATTTAAAAGTGGTTAAAACAGCAAATTTAATATTATGTATATTTAATCACAGAAAAAAGAAGGAAAAAAAAATGAAGGAGAAATCTGACAGGTAAATGAGCACAGAAGCTGCTTTGGACCTAAAGGCATTTACCAGTTCTCAGAAAATTAAGACCTGTTCTTCACAGCCTCCTGCAGCAAAGCACAGAGTCTTTTCACTTGGTTTTTAATATTCATCTCATTAATTTTATCCTGATTGTTTCCATGAGGTTCCTGAATCAGAGACAGACTATCATTAGTGTTATTTATATAACAATCATTGCATTGATGGGCCCCGCCCCAGACCTTACCCCCTGGGGCCTCAAACTGAAAGTCAGATGGAAAAATCTGTCCTGTGAGGGGCCAGATGATCCGTAGTGAGGAATGGAGAAGAGTGGATTTTCTCTGCGTATATACAGGAGAATGAGGTAGCTGCCTCCTGGCTTCTCTCAAAAAGAGGGAATAGAATTTTGTCTCCTGGGAATGGGGTGAAAGGATCCTGGGTTCTCACTCTAACCTTCTAGAATGTGATTAAATCTTTTTAAGAACCAGATAAGCTTGAATGTCTCCAAGGCCCTGAGCCTCATTTTCCCTTGAAACATTAACACATACCTCCAGGGCTAAGTGAATCTCTTCAGAGTTCTCTCAGTACCTATACAGTTCTAAATTACCTTCCCAAGGCTGCTCTTAGCTCTGGATCCTGAGTCTTCAGCAAGATTTATTCAGAAATCCCCACCTCTGCAGAAACACAAAAATATTTTCTCTGCACCCACACTGTTAAAGACCAGGCTTTTAAACAAATTTTTTGATAAAGTTCCGTTTATCAGCTCTTTCTACTACTTAAGAATGATTTCCCCCTAAGATCAAGAATGAGGCAAGGATTTCCCTTCTCACCAGTTCTATTCTACATTGTACTGGAGGTTCCAACCAGTACATTCGTGCAAGGGGGAGAAGTGGGGAGAGAAGGACTGGAAGAGGAAGAAGCGAAATTGATTTCAGTTGCAGGTTACACGATCATCCATGTAGAAAATGCTAAAGTATCTGCAAGAAGCCTACTAGAACTATAAGTGAGTTTAGCAAAATTGTACACAAGTACGTGTAACATACGGCAGAATGCGGTAGCTGCTTTTATAGAGGTACTGTATCCTTTAGAAGTACTGAGGGGGGACATTAATTCTCTTGGAGGAAGTAGAAGGCATCATAGGACGTAAGCTGTGTGAATCTGGTGTTTGAGGAAGGATTGGTTTTGGTCAGGAAGAAGGCAGTTGGTATTCTGATGGGAGGACAGGGAAAAACCCAAATGTTTGGAGGTGGAAAATCATGGAGCTAAAATGTGGGACCTTGAATGTCAGACCCAAAATTAAGGACTTTATCTGAATGACTTGAAATAATTCTCTACACCTTCCTTAGAGTGTTATGTAATGACCTTCTCAATTATAACATAGTAGGCTTACTCCTTTTTTCTATTGGCTAGTCAAAAAAGATGATTATGTTCATAAGTAACTTAAAATGACCTTAGTAGTTTGAAGCAGGCAAAATAATCCAGTTTGATGTAAAAGCAAATGAAACCATAAAATGAAAATTTCCAAATCTGCTCTTGGACATTTACCATCTCTCTACATAATCCTGGAATGTAAGCTTTTTGAGGGGAGCCACATGTGATCTAAGTCTTTCATATTTGCCACCATTCAGGCTATTCGGTAGGTGTTTAATAAATCCTTGCTCTCCAGCTGTGATGTAAAACTGCAGTAATCTAGTTGGTAACTCTTGACATTATTAAAAAATGAGTGTTTCCAAGTTAAGAAAAATCCATGGCACACGGCCAACCGATAGATATGGAAAATAGGATAGAAATAGATTTATTTCTTAAAACTCCTGCTTCTAGGACCCAGCACTTAACTGGAGTGTCCTTCCCCCGTCCAGGCCACATTGAGCATCCGGGACATTTCCCAAGGCAGACAGCCTCCCCCTCCTGTAATCCAGTCCATAGAGGAGGAGGGCGTGGTTTTCCCCGTTTCTGAACACCATTCTGCTTTATTCAAAACTCTTTTTCTCTTTCCTATCCCAAAGCAGATGGGGCGTGCATCTCTCTTTCCCTGCCTGTTCAGTACTTTCTCATAGGAACCTTCCAGCACAAACCTCAGCCCTTTGGAGGCCGACCCCTTCACACTTATTTGCAAAATAAGCCTTGGAGTGGACAGAGGCCGTGCTGAAGCCGTTTACCATGTGAGCAACTCGCCTTCCTTGGGATCACACCCGCGCCTACTCAGAAAGGAAATTCTGAGGCTTTGAGCACCGTTCCTTCTCCCAAGACGACTTTCTGTCTGCAGGATTTCTCCTTTAGGCATGCCATTCTTCTTAATGAGAAGATGCCTGCCATCGCCTCTGGACTTGAACTGCACTTTTGCTTTTGAAACCACGTGCCTCATTTTCTCAGTGTTGAATTTAAACAGACTGCTGTTATTGTATTTAATTGAAAAGACTTTTTTTTTTTGCACTAATATGAGGCTCATAAGGAAACATCTCAACTGAGGTTGATTAAGGTTACACGAAAAGGCAGGGAATCTGTGTCCTCGTTATCTCTGCCTTGATTTGTTTTGCTGCCAAAGATCAGCCCAGAATAGTTTGCCAGACCAAACCCTACTTGCAATGGGATGACAGAAAGTAGGTAAAATGAAGACTATGTAACTAAGGAGAAATTAGCATATTAAAAAATTTTAATGTTTATTTCTGAGAGAGAGTTAGAGCGAGAGTGGAGTGGGGGCAGAGAGAGGAGACACAGAATCTGAAGCAGGCTCCAGGCTCTGGGCTGTCAGCACAGAGTCTGATGTGGGGCTTGAACCCCCGGATCGTGAGATCATGACCTGAGCCGAAGTTGGACGCTTAACCGACTGAGCCACCCAGGTGCCCCTAGCTTATTTTAAACAGCAGGTTTGGGAGACTTGCAAATTCTAGTAGTGTGTTATTTAGAAACAGAACCAACAGCACGCATACACACACACACACACACACACACACACACACACATTTGGACAAGGGTTCATAGAGCTGTATTATAAGGAATTGGTTCACATGACTATGAAGGCTGAGAAAGTCCTGTCACCTGCTACCTGTAAGCTGGAGACCCAGGAGAACCAGTGGTGCAAGTTCCAGTCGGGTGCAGGAGAAGGCCCGTGCAAATTCTCCCTTCCTCCACCTTTTGTTCGATTCAGACCTCCAGTGGATTCTCTAAGGCCCACCCACCCTGAGGAGGGAAATCTCCTTCATCCTGTCTACTGGTTCAAACGTTAATCCATTCAGATGCACACTCACAGGTATACCCAAAATGACGTTTAACCAAATATCTGGGCACCCCATGGCCCAGTCAGGGTGACACAGAATTAATCATCACAGGTAGTGAGCAGTTTAGCAAATGTCCATAGAGAGTTGGTATTCCCTACTTCAAATGTGTGTCCGTTTTGACAAATCAAATTGGCCACCTGCTTATGAGTCCTGTGGCTCGCCCACTTTGACTTGACTGTGCCTACCACCGGTCTTTGGAATGAACCTATCTCAAATGTACATGGCATCCCTCCTCTTTTGAACAACTTCACTGAACAAGTGGGTCTAGAACAGTGGTTTCATCTGGGGGTGATTCTACCTTGAGGGGATATTTGGTAACGTCGGGAGACACTTCTGTCATCGCAACCGGGGAGGTGCTACTGGCATCTAGTGATGAGAGGTCAGGGATACCGCTAAACAACCTCCAATGTGCAGGACAGCCTCACAACAAAGCCAATGATGCTGAGGTTGAGAAATCCTGGTTTAGAGAAAGAGACATCCCATACTGCTCAATACACTATGTCCCCCACATGTCCCCTGTCTCTGTCATGAGAAACCAATGCTTTCTGAAAGCTTTCTAGATCGAGATTTTTCCACTGAGTTTAAATTACTGGGTAGGATCTAGTGTTAAAATTGGCAACTTTTGAATAATTGCTTTAAGGTAGACATGTTACATATCAAATTTGGATGAAATGCAAGAAAGCCATGAGAGAAGTTAAGCGGCACTTTGAAATCTAAGAGAACTGTGTGACTAGTGTGCAGGTGGCTTTATTCCAGCTCATAGCACAAAATACCCCGTAGTGAGTTCTCAGATGAGGAAGAGCAAATACTCATTTTCGTCAGAGGCAAATTGCTGAAACTGTAGTTATGACCTCTTCAGACCTTCACAAGGTGCCACTTCCTTCCCAATGTGATATCACTGTGATTCTAACCACTCTGGGTTGTCTTGATCCAATAGGGGTCAGCGGGTAGAACTTCTATCAGAAATCTTGTTTCTTGACTTGGCAGTTTGTGTGCTCTATTCCAAACCTGATTGCTTTTTTCTTCAGTGGGTAACCTGTACATCTTTGCTCATGGTCAGGAAAAAAGTCCCTGTTAATAATTTACAAAAGACAGAGCTCCTCCTCTTTTGCATCCTCAAATCTCTCAAAGCACGTGATTGTCTGAGCATATCTGGTTTCCAAGTAGCTGAGTGATGAAATATGATTGGCCTCTCAGCATCAATTCCTCCTCTCCTTCCTCTCTCACTCTTCTTGCCTAGCAGTTGTTTGCTACGATACAGTCACTCTTTTTATGAAAGAATAAAGAACAGAGTTCTTTCTTTCCATCCTTAGGAAAAGGTGGGCTGTTTTGCCTTCCTACCATGGACGAGGATCTTGAAGGAGAAACTTGGCAGACCTTTTCCATTCCCTGGGGCTTCGGCCAGGCAGTAGAGGATGAAGAAAGACATCTATGCCAGTGAGTAACAGTCCTCAAGTACAAATAGCAGGGGTCCTGTCATTGTTTTCTGAGATTAGCTCCTGTTTTTCAGGAGGACGAATTTATTTGGGCAAGGGTTGAAAGCCGTGTCTCAGAATTATAGAAAAATGATGCCTTTGATAGAAAAGTGATGAGATCTTTCTGAGCTTTGTCTCAGTAATTGTAATTTTTGAAAAGAATATTGGAGGTGAGGCAGGAATATCTTGCAAAAGAAAAGCATAACATCATATGCTACTTTGGCTGTTTATTTCCTTACAACTAAATGTCCAGAGGCACTTTCGGGAAGAGAAAAACTGATTTTAGCTGCTTGTCCTTATACATGGTATTATAATCAGCCTTCATTCGCAGTAAACTTTTGATTGCACTTTTGCGCTTTTTGCGAGGGAAATTGGATTGTGCTGTGTTTATTTTCTTTTAAAAGTGGCATCTCCTCAATGACAAATGTATCTATCAGGATGAAAACTTTTAATTTTGAAGCAGAAATTGGCTATGTTGGCTGTACAAATTAGTTTGCATTTAATTGCTTCTTTATCTTTAGTGGTCTTGAAAAATAAGTGTTTCTCCCTTGGAAAACTACTTTTTACAGAAAGTTCACATCCTTGATGAGTGGCTGATGGTTTATATAAATATGTAATTCTTTCTTGATTTTGCCTAAGTTTCAAGTATGAGAGATTTGTCAGTACTGCATACATTTTGGAGTGCAAATTGGAAAGTTTCCAGTCATTGTGCTATTTAATGCTTTCTCATTAATCACTGGTACTTGTGAGTTTGTTTAAATGATATTCTTTCAGCAGATTCTATGGTTATTGAGTGTTTCAGCATTGCAATGAGAACATTATGTGAAGGGCCACGTATAAAGGAACCGCCACAGGTTAAGAGAAGCTCTCCAAATGGGTAGAATTCATTACCCTTGACTTTTATCACTTGGGACTTTGAGCCAAATGTGTTTAGAGTTGCCATCATTTTCCATAATGGTAATCACTTGGTGGCACTATGTGTTTTAAAACAGTTTTGACAGTTTGCATGGGTGAAAATGAAACCTCTTTCTGTCATGTAGTTCATTGTAAGGAGAATTTAGAAATTGATCGTTGTCAGCCTTTGGGACTAGAACGCTCAAAGCAGCCTGATGTTTTGGAGCTAGCGACAGTGATCTCCTAAAACTCCTGTTTGCTTGTGATGTAATTTCAGTGGATAGCTTTCCTTTGTAGGGCACACATTTTCTTCCCAATTTCATACCTGAAAAATGAAATGAATGAATATACTTAGACTAAAGAGAACGACCACTTACGACATAGGATCCTGAGATTTGTGGCTCTTGCTCGCCTGATCAGTAACATGAAACGAAAGAGATTCAGCTCTGAGCTCACTGAAGCATGTTGTTTACGGATTTGGGAGAAGATAGATAATGAAAGTGATAAGGAATATTTTAAATCAGAACGCTAAAGCCAAACCATTAAATTCCAGTTCGATGGTTGGCCGTCGTTTTAACTCCACATACCCAGTGAAAAGTCTAGTGTGTCTTGTTTTATTAGGATTAGTGCTAAATATGTCTTTAAAGACTGAAGTTCTGTGTTATCCCTGAATGTGCTTAGTCATTAGATGATTCAAGCTAATATATTTTTTATTTTATTTTTGTACATAAAGTACTATTTGATTTTTATGACTCAACACAAAAAGCAGCCATTATGATAACTTCAGCTCATGCCTGCAGTGGAGGGTGTTCTCGGGTATAGAACGCTGTAAACGGGATTTAAGACTTCAGTGGGCAGGGACAATCTTCATAGAGCCACAAGTGATGCTGGCACAGTTCCCTCCATCGTATCTCACTTGAGCTGCGGACTTTTCACAGGAGTACTGTCTGAAACCCTTAGTCTGCCCTCCAGTCAGCCAGCGCAGGCTCCCTACTCTGTTGGCGTCCCTGCACCCCTCCTCCGTGTTCCTCATTGCTGATCTGAAGAAGCTCTCATAAGACTGAAGTGGAGACTGGTTCACTTCCCTGAAGTTTTATAACCTTTAAAATTAAAGTGACTCGAGATTGTTTCCATCGTTGACTAAAGAGCAACGGTTGCCCAGTAGAGTAGCCACAGAACGGTCAGGGCTGCAGTTTCTGGAACCAGTCTGACCCGGCTGTGCACCCGGGTGCCTTCTTTTATTGCCTATATGGCCTTGGGCAAGTTTGTCAGTTTCATTAAGCCTCGGTCCTCAGGTCTGTAAAATGAGGATAATACCTACCTCACGGGGATGGAGGGATAAGTCAGTTATTATAGGAACATCTCCTAGCACAGTGCCTGACTCAGCCAGTTATCTGATTACTGATGCTCATTCTTCCTATCAGTGTGAGTAGCAGTGGTAGTGGAGCCTTTCAAAACCAATCTGGATCACAGGCCTTCAGGTTCAGTTTCAGTTTGAGAGAAAGTTATAGGTTATATGGCTATATCTTCTGGCAGGAAGATTCTAATCTTCTGGTAGGAAAAAGGATTCATTTAGAGCCACACCTACGGGCATGCACACAGGGAAAATGCTGGGATGGGAAGGCCAAGTGCTAGCCAGGGTGTGGAGTGACTGGAACGCTCATGGATCGCCAGCACGAGGTACCAGCAAAATGGTATAGCCCCTTTTGGAGAGCACTTGGTAACTTCTCCTAAAGCTAAATGTACATTTGCCATAAACCTCCTACGATCCCACTCCTGAGTATGCCCCCTGGAGAGATGAAAACTTCATGTTCATGGAAAAAACCTGTCACCGAAATTTATAGCAGCTGTATTCAGAATTGCCCCAAACTGGAAACACCCCAGATATCCTTCAGTGGATGCACAGACAAACGGACCCTGTTAAATCCTCACAATGAAATCCCACTCGGCAAAGAAAAACAACAACAAACCATTGATACAACAATTTGGGATAAATGTCAGAGGGGTTATGCTGAGTGCAGGAAGCCAGTTTTAAAAGGCTGTATATCGTACGATTCCATTTATATGACATTCTCAAAAAGACAAAACTATAGTGACAGAGAACAGATCAATGGGTGCCAGGGGTTAGGGACTGGAGAAGGGTGTGACTGTACCCTTCTCAGCTCTTTAGTATCCTAATTGCGGCCATGGCTGTAGGAACCTATACATGAACATCCATAGAACAGTGCATCCAAAAGTCAAATCTACTATGTGATGATTTAAAATATGAAAAATAGGAATACAAGCTTTTTGCCCTTGAGGAGTTCACAGGTGCACTGAGGGACAAACACCAAGAATTACAGTGCACTGGGGCGAATGCCGTGATCATGCCAAGCTGAGAGCAGTGCGAACAGCTAGTGCGGCGTGCCGTCCTGGTACACCATGACTGGGTTACAGGCGTACCCAGGTGTCGCTGCACAAGGACTGTGGGCTCCTGAGGCCCAGGCCCATTGTTTATGGCCACGCACAGCCTTGTCGCTGTACCGTCCACCGTCCTCTCTGGGTGCCAGGATGTGAAAAAGTGTGGGCAGTCCTGGATTAGGGTATGATGAGGGCACGGAGAAGACCACTTTGCCTGGTCGCCTGGGAAGAGGGAGGTACCGATAAAGGCTCCAAAGGGGAGGTGGCGCCCGCAGTGGAATAAAGGGTAAGAAGGAGAGAGCCAGGCATAGCCAGCAAGCCAGTCCTGGCCTGACAGAGGCGCAGAGGAGAGAAAGTGAGGGCAAGCCGGGGGCTCCAGGGTATTCAAGACGACAAGAGAGAGTAAGAAGTGTGAGGTGTGGCTGGAGAACTGAGACCAGGAACAAATTTCTAGATAGTCTTGTATAATAAAGGGACATTTGGTTTTACGAGAGTGGATTCTGAGCATATTTAGAGGCAGATGGGGATGAGGCAGCAGAGACAGCGATTTGATGAAAGTGAGAGGAGGCTGGAGGGACGGGAGAGTGGGAAGAAGTATAGGGTTTGATCTGATCTCTCAAGTGCTTGAGAACAGGCTTGTAGCGTGTGTAGCATTAATGGCAGACTCTCCCTTCCGGGAAGAGCTTTTCACTCACTCATTCACCACCACTTCATTCAACAAATCATCCACCTGCATGATAGGCACTATTTTAGGTTCTGGGGATCCAGCAGTGAACAAAATCAAGTCCCAGCTCTTGTGGAGCTGATATTTTTGGGGCTAAATGAGCTAGGCTTTGGACAATTTTGAAGTGTAAAGAGCCTCTGGGGTAATAATGCCTAGTAGATAGGCTCTATAAAGACCAGTCTGGGCTAAAAATACAAATTGGTCATCACTGGTACAGAGATCGAAATCGGAGCCTTAGAAGTTGGTTGAATAATCCATTTTTCAATACTTCAGTAAAGGTGGAAAAACTTTTTTTTCACCCAAATTCTCAATAATTTGCCATTAGGACTTGTTTTTCTGTAAGAGAAGGAGAGATCCATCCAGCTTATGCTATATTCTAAAGGGTGCTCATCCAGCCAGATTCTTTTTTTATGACATCCTGGTAAAGTATTCTCTAATCTTTCTAGAAGAGACTATCTTAGAATGAACAAATGTGTCTGACATGCAGAGCCTTGTACTAAACTCTAGGGTGGGAGGGGATGGAAAAGAAAGAGTGACCTGATCCCTGCTCCAAAAACACTGAAAATCTACAGGGAGAGCTAGCTCCTTTACTCTCTATAAGTATTTATGGTGCTTAAGAATGGCCATAAGCAAACAAGTAGAAATTCTAGGTTGCTTAGGGTACTGAATCTTGCAGTACATTTGCATGGGCAGAATTGCGAAGCAATCAATGAGGGACACTTCTAAAAGGAGTATCTTCTTTTTTTAAAAATTTTTAAATGTTTATTTATTTTTGAGAGAGAGAGATAGAGAGACAGAGTGCGAGTGGGGCAGGGGCTGAGAAAGAGAGGGAGACACAGAACCTGAAGCCGGCTCCAGACTCTGAGCTGTCAGTGTAGTGCCCGACATGGGGCTTGAACTCAAGGACTGTGAAATCATGACCTGACCTGAAGTCGGATGTTTAGCAGATTGAGCCACCCAGGCACCCCGAAAGGAGTACGTTCTGAAGCCAATTATTGATGACCTGACAATAATTGGAATGACGTAGGTCAAATTCTTGGGTTTGACTTTGAAGAGCATAAATGGGCACGTGGTATTTTGAAGAGATTCTTTTAATGAAATAGTTTTAACTCATGTTTAGCTATGTTGTTAGAGCCACTGTGACTCAGATAGCTGTTGATGCTACCATACTGGCGTGGCCCCCAAACCAAAACATTAACATTCCAGCTGTTCTGATGACCAGGAAATAAACAAATGCATGTCCTTTCTCATCTCCCTGTGGTGGGTTTGGGACAAGGTGGGAGTCAACAGTGGAGAGGTAAAAGGGTAGGTTCCGGTACCATCTAGCAGACAAACCACCCGTGACCGGGAATCACGTGCTAACCACTGTTCTCAGCTCATCAAGGATTTTTGGTCATTCTAAGCTGACTGACCACTCATTTTTGGCTCTGTCATGACATCTTGAATGGTCTACATCTCATGTCAGTTAATTTCACCTTTAAAATTATGGCGGCTCTACTTGTTTACATGTAACAAAGAATTACACTTACTCAACTAAAAATTTGACTTATTTCCTTTTCCATTTGATAATTCAGGAATAGATACCTCTGCTATTTAAAGGCTTCTTGAGTATATTCAGTTTTATTGATCAGTGTTATGTTAGACACTAAGGGTAAAGAGGAGGAAGAATGTATTTGTCTTTATTCATTCTCAGCTCCATATTGCACAGAAAGTCTTCAAATAAATTTCTAACAGGTCTAGTATATAGTATATTAGAATACATACATTCTTTACATATAGAATTCATTTACTAATATTCATATTATAAATTTCCTTTGAGTTGATGTCTTTTTTTAAGTTTATTTATTTATTTTGAGAGAGAAAGAACGAGCTGGGGAAAGGCAGAGAGAGAAAATCCCAGGCAGGTTCCATGCTGTCAGCACAGAGCCCAGTACAGGGCTTGAACTCACACACTGTGAGATCACGACCTGAGCTGAAATCAAGAGTCAGACACTAAACTGACTGAGCCCCCCAGGCGCTCCCTGATGCAGATTCTTACCTGTTTAAGAATTCTCGATTAAAGGGACCATCACTTTCTTCAGTTCCTCACAGAGGCATATGACTTCGTCCCTGCCCAAAAAGGCTTACAGATACTGCTCAATGAAGTATCTCCATTCAATAAACTTACTTGTGTACAAAAGCTATTATTTCAAAGCTTTGAGTTGAAAATATACTCAAAGCAAAATCTTACTGAGGGGCGCTTGGCTGTCTCAGTCAGTAGAGCGTGCAACTCTTAATCTCAGAGTCGTGAGTTCTAGCCTCATGTTGGGCATGGAGCCTACTTTGAAAAAAAAATCTTATCGAGGCTCATTTACGTGATTGATTATTCCATCTGAACTTTCAGTGGCTGGGATGGATTTATGGCTGAATGCTTATAAAACCGAAGTGCCCTTGTGAGATGCTCAGCTTAGAGGGCGCCTTACTCAGTAGGGTGCACATGTTGTCAGGAGGAATCATCTTCGTTAGTTTCTCAGCTTTTCTCATGCAAATCAAGAAAGTGGATCCGACAGTAATCAATGATTCAAACCCCACCGATTTGTACTCCCCATTCATAATTTTTCTCCAGTATGCACTTCTATTTTATGAAGTTTTTAAAGATGGTAATTAGGGAGTCTTCCACTGTTTGAGTAAAGTGGATTTCTAGAAGGAAACAGCTGGGAAACGTGTTGGAATTACAGAGAGGAGATCAATTTAGACAACCCTCCCCGCTTTATTCTGGTTACAAAGCACAGACAAACTCAGGGCTTTGAAAAGCAAGCAGAGTTGTCAGAAGGTCCTTCCCCAGGCAATTCAACATGTACTTGAAGGACCCTTCTCGGACAAGGACCCTGCTTTGCCCTTTCAAAGCCTACTCTCAGGTAAAGGTGGTTATCCTGTATTACAGATAATTGCTGATGGGATTGAACACAATCCTCCCAAGGGACTGAGGCTAATGGGTTGGAAGTTCTGTGTCTTTAATATATTTGCTGGGGGAATACCATCTCCCTTTTCTAATACAAAACTCAAAACCCAAAGCGGGGAACATGCACACACACTCACACGCAAAGCCAGCTCCAGTAATTACATCTTTCATTTTTTGTTGTTTACTCTTTCTTTCTTTCTTTCTTTCTTTCTTCCTTTCTTTCTTTCTTTCTTTCTTTCTTTTTTGCTTATTCTATTTCTCTATTTTTAACTATTATTTCTGTTGTTATGTGATAATCATTTCTTAGTATCAACCTTACTTTCTGACTCGGGATTTTGTGTACATCGTTGCCTTCTTCTGGAATGTTTTATCATTCATGTCTCTGTCCAATGTCTCCTTTTGGGACAAAGCATGCACACATTGACATTCATTCATTTAATGACTCTATTTACTAACACTGTACCTGGCACTGATCCGTATGCCAGTGGGGCCATAACATTATACCATTACTACGCTGGTCTTCTGGCTCTTTGTGAAAATGTGGACACTTGACTATAAGTTTATTTATTTATTTTGAGTGAGAGACAGTGCATTGGACTGGCAGAGAGGGAGAGAGAGAATCCCAAGCAGACTCTGCGCTGTCAGCACAGATCTTGACGTGGGGGTCAAACCGACGAACTTAGAGACCCCGACGCAGGCCAAAATCAAGAATCAGACACAACCAACTGAGCCACCCAGGCGCCCCTCGACTATGATTTTTGATTGGAACTTTCATCTATAATGGGTGCCTATTAGAGGTCTGATAGTACCAGTGTATCAGGAGTGTGTTTTTTCCCCTTGAGTTTTCATGGGGAAAGAGGTAGCAAAATGATAACATAGATAAATGGAGTTTTGAGAAGTTGCCTACAAGATTAATTTCCTGTTCTAAAGAAGTGGATTGATTTATTTATTATCCAGTACAGTTAAAACATGATTTGTAACTGCATGATTTCCTTATAGAAAATGCTTATAAAGATGAATAAAAATAAGTATACTTTATATTTTCTTACATCTTTTTCTTAAGTATGAAACTCATTTTATTGAAATATTATTGGAAAATTTTAATTCTGAGGTTTCACATGACAAATAGCAACAATTTCATACAGCATATTTTCCAAAATGAAGCACATTATGACTGAGATGTGGATGAGAGGCCTAAAGATGATTACTGCATACATCAATTCCTTTATATTTATTTCCCAATTCTAGTTTGTGTATGCCTTTCACCTTCAAAGTTCTGTCTAGTCATCTTTTGGCTTTACTACTGTGCCTTCACAATTTTTACCTCTATGTATCTCTGAAATTCTACGCCTTCTATTTCTGGAGAATATATTCTATAATATTCTTGATCCTCCCAATTTACTAGTTTAGTGAAATTATGTATGCCATGTGCCACAGCAAATAATAATTTTAAGAATCTATTTAAAATTGTCCTCCTCTGTATGAAGGACTTTGAGAACTTTCTGGAATGTATTTGTCAGTAGGGCTGACTTTTTTCTATACCAGATCTGAGCACCGTTGCTCAGTCATTACACACTTCTTTTTACTTCTCTATTTATCCATGTTTCAGTTGAACTTCTTCTATGGGACTGTTCTCTGATAACTCCAGAATATACTAACTGAACTTTTTCTAGGTGTCCATAGAATTTTTATTTTTTTTTTAATGTTTGTTTATTTTTTTAGAGAGAGAGAGATAGAGACAGAGTGCAAGCAAAGAAGGGGCAGAGAGAGAGGGAGACACAGAATCCAAAGCAGGCTCCAGGCTCTGAGCTGTCAGCACAGAGCCCAACACAGGCCTCAAACCCACAAACTGCTAGATCACGAGCTGAAGTTGTACGCTTAACTGACTGAGCCACCCAGGCACCGCTCTATAATAGTTTTTCCAAGTGTTTTGGCTTTTAAAATTTCTGTTTTCTCCTATGCAAGCAGAACGTGTATATTCACTATCAATTGCTGTATAATGAACCACCCAAAACATAAAAGCTTAAAACAGCAGAGGCTTATTATTTTTTTGGAGTTTCTGTGGATTGGGCTCAGCCCGTTGGTTCCTCTGCTGCATGAGTTCTTAGCTGGCATCGCTTGTGAAAGCTAGGAGGTCAGCTGGGGCTGGAATGTCCAAGATGGCTATGCTCACATGCTTGACACCTCAGCTACAGTGCCTAGAGCTGAGGGCTAACTAGTCTTCTCCCTCTTTTCCACTCAACAGTCTGGCTCAAGCTTCTTTTTCTTCTTCTTTTTTTTTAAGTTTATTTATTTATTTTGAGAGAGAGAGATCACACATGGCAAAAGGGAGGAGAGAGTTCCAAGCAGTTTCCTCACTGCCAACGGCAGTGTGGAGCCAAATATGGAACTTGAACTCACAAACCGTCAGATCATGACCTCATCTGAAATCAAGAGTTGGTCTCTTAACCGACTGAGCCACCCAGATGCCCTTGGCTCAGGCTTTTTTTCAGGGCAGCTGGGTTCTAAGAAGACCAAAGTGGAAGCTGCCAGGCTTCCTCATCCTAGACCTACAAGTCACATAGCTTTACTTCTGCCACATTCTCCTTGTCCAGAGAGGTCATGGGACAAGTCAGGTTTAAGGGAAGGGACTCCACCTCTCACTGGGAGGAGCAGCAAAGTCACACCACAGAAGGACATGTATGGCGGGGCGAGGGGGGGATTGTTGGTGGCCATTTTTGCAGGTCATCTGTCACAACAGGATAGCGTGGTAGGAATGTGGAATGATCTCGATAAACTAAACATTTTGCAGTTTAGAAAGCCAAAGCCTAGGGAAGTGAGATGGCTTGCCTAAGGTCCCACAGCTGTTTTCCCAGAACTTTTTTACACCAAGTATGGCCCCTGGACAGGCAACATCAAAACTGGGAGTTCGCCTCCACCCCAGATTTGCTGAACTAGAATCTGCCTTTTCCCAGGATCCCCAGGGGCTCTGAATGCACATCAAATTGTGCTGAAAAGCTCTTTTGCGCCTTTTACTTCCAAAGCTGAGACAGAAGACCTAGCTATGAAATAAGAATGTTTTACCATCGGAGACTTGACTCAGCACGACAAAGGTTTTGTTTTACTTAATACATGTTATGTATTTTTTTTTTAAGCACTTTCCTTAGCTCTTTAAAACTGTTATTGAATTTAATCCTGACAACAGCTCTGAAGGGTAATTATGATAATTTCCATTTTATAAAAGAGTAGACTGATGCTTAGAGACCCACACTCGTCCATGGTGGGGCCGAATTAAAACCTAGGGTTTTCTGACTCCAAACTCCATGCTCTCAATTATGGGACCATATACACTGGCAAGTGCCATATTGCAGCTGTGAAGGAGTCCCAGTGTTTAGAGGAAGAGATTGTTGGAGGGGAGCCGAAGCATGTGCTCAGCTCAGTGAGCGGCCACCTCCCTCCCGATGCCTCCCACTCCCACCTTGCCTAAAGTGAAGAGGCTGGCACGGGCATGTGACAGATGGCGAGACCCTGCTCTGCCGTATGCGCCCTGCTCCCTGTTCCTGGGCGCACAGCTGCCTGACACAGACCTTGCCAGTTGGGCAGCTGCCTCTTGAAGTGTCTCCAAGGGCTGTTGCTCAGAGAGCACAGTCCAGCATTTCTTCTGCTTCCCCTTTTAGACATGTCTTCCCTCTCCTTCTGGGTCTCCACCTGGAGCAGAGAGTGCTCTTCGGGCTCTGGAGGGGAGCCCATGCGAGACCTTGAGCTGCACGGAACAGGTGGCACGTGGACGAAGCTCATCCCAAAGTGGGTGAGCCAAGGCAGGGAGCAGGGAACAGGACCGGGCTCCTCCTGGCTTCCCGCGGCTGGGAGAGCTTGGTGCCTGCCAGAGCGCCTTTCCAACAGCTGTGCGTGGGATGGAAAGGCAGTTTCCTCCTTGCTGTTCCCTTTCCAGGAATGAGAGAGGAAGGAATGAGGAATGAGGAGTAAGTGCGGGCAAGGGCACTCCTCCTCCTAGACCCAGGAGCTGAGGGAAGAGGGGGCCAAGGACGAAAGCTCCAGAATCTTTCCATCTGGGAGTAAAGAGAGCAATATTTCTGTTTGCTTTGGTCCTGTCGGCACTCTGTGTCACCAGTGCATAGGTTGACACCTGCCATACCTGCCATCTGACACTGAGAGTGCATGTACCGTGACTACCGTGTCCGGATTAAAATCTATGTGTTTTCGCTTCCTTGGGGTGAGTTACTTGATAAGTTTCAAGGTTCTCATCTGGAAACTGGGAAGAATCATTTTATCTTCTCATCTGATTGCTGTGAGGGGAAAATGGGGAAATACATGTAAAGGGATCGATAGCCCAATAAGTGGCATTGAATACATATTTGATGAATATTATTTAGTAATGTTAACATTTTTATGAGGGTAGAAACTGTCTTGTTCACTGTCATACCCCCAGCTCCCAGGACAGTTTCTGGCACGTAGTAGGTACTTGTTAAGTATTTGATGAGTGAATGAATGGGTGAATGAATGGGTGACTTAAGTGAATTAATGAATACATTCTATAACATTCTAATGGTTATTTTTGTGCTCTATCAGAGGACTCAATGGCTTTAGGTGTAGATGGGTGAGGGTGTGATTGTGTTTGTGCATATGTGTACATAGGAGGTGTATATATGTATGTATATGGAATAGACAGAGATTTTTCAGATGCTGCCCAGTTGGTTAGAAATGACACTGCCCTTTTTTTCTGGAGCTAGCGATCGTCGTGTCCCCGTCTTCCCTTACGCTTGCTTGTGCATTCATGGACTCATGCCCTCACGCTCATGTGTGGTTGCTTTGTTTTCTTTCCTTTCCTTTTCTTTTTCCCCTTCCTTCCTCTCCTTGCCTTTCCTTCCTTTCCCTTCCTCCCCACCCCTCTTTTTTTCTTTCTTATTTTGGCTTTGGTGTTAACATCCTGCCTCAGAACCCATCTAAATATATAGCTTTCGTGCCCACAGTAGACCCAAGGTCTTTGCCAAGTGAAACAGTACAGCCTTTCTGCTCTAATGATGGTGTTTCAACAGTGTGCTCACTTGCTTTTGCTGTGTCTAACAGAATTGAAAGAAGTAAATTTGGAAAGTTAATTGCTTTATTAAACGATTTGTGAATTGGTCAGCATCCAATTTAGCAAGTAGAGGGGACCTCCTCTGAGCTAAACAAAAGGACTGTTTTTAAAGGCAGAGAGAGGGCATTAAAAAAGAAGAAGAAAGAAATTTATTAGCAAGGAATGCATCGTTTAGGCAAAGTTGCCCTCCTAAGGGGAATGGAAGGGGTCTGTTGGTAAATTTCCAAGTACTGATCAGGATATTCCATGTTGATGGGTTAAAGGTTACATTCCTGGGGGTAGTTAAAAGTGTACTTAGGTTAGGTATTAAGTCTTGGTTTACTGACTTGAGGCCTTAAGTGATACTATTTTGGGCCCGAGATTTTCGTTTTACCAGGTGTAATTCAAGCACCAGGGCAATCATTTTCCAACCCCCCTTGGGTGTGTGAGCAGTCTCCCAGTCTTGGCCCGTTGAAGGCCATGAGGCTCTGACAACCACCTGCTCCTTCACTCCCGCATGAGTTGGGAGGAAGACAGGATAAGCACAAAGACACACATGCACTAGGATACAACCAGAGGCACAAGAATGTGTACATAAAAAGCTGCTGTGCAGAGAATGGATTTACTCTGTTCAATAATTAAGTTCGGAGATGGTGAAACTGAGGGGACTTTTCACAGTTAAAGAAAGGGCATGGGCACCTGGAGGGCCCAGTCTGTTAAGCATCCAACTTGGGCTCAGGTCCTGATCTCACAGTTCATGGGTTTGAGCCCTGGGTTGGGCTCTGTGCTGAGAGCTCAGAGCCTGGAGCCTGCTTCGGATCCTGTGTCTGCCCCTCCCCCGCTCACGCTGTTTCTTTCTCTCAAAAATAAATGTTAAAAAATTTATAAAAAAAAGACAGTAATCACTTACCGAGTGCTGACTATGAATGAGGTACTGTCCTCAGTAAGTTAGACATGGTAAGGCATTTTACTCTGTGATGGCTTTAGATGTGTCCGCTTGGCTAGGCTCTACTACAGTCCAAGGATTCCCTTCAAGGGAATCCCTTCTGGTTAGGGCAGGCTACCAGGGGTATTCTCAAGGGGATCAAAGGAAGAAGGGGACACAATGACTGTTTTGTAGCACATACATCTTATCCCAGTTATTCAAACACTAGCCTCGATGCTGCCGTGAAAAGATTTTCAAGATGTGGTTAAGACACGTAAGCAGTTGATTTGAAGTTAACCCAAAGGGCACTTATCCTGGGTGGGCCTGACTTAGCCAACTGGAAGGTCTTTAAAAAGAGAGCTTATGCTTTCCTGAGTTAGAGAGGTTTATGGACAAGCTGAAGCTTGTGCCCAGGGGCCTACAGCCTGCTTCTGATCTCCCCTTCCTGACTGCCTACACCACAGACATCGGGCCTCCTAAGCAGCCTTCACAACTACATAAACCAATTCCTTGTAACACACACACACACATACACACACAGACACACACACACACACGAGTCTTCTACTGGCTCTGCCTCTCTGATTGAACCCTGACTGATGGAAGCCTTCTCATATGAGGTAGGTATTCCCATGTACATCTAGAGAAGCCGAAGCACAAAGAGATTAAATAACTTTTCCAGGATCACATAATCCGTAAATGACAGTTGGAATTCAAACCCAGGGAGTTTAATCCCCAAGCCAATTTCTTGACTGCTACGTTACACTGACTCCTCCATAGGTTGTGAAATGTATAAATGAAAGTAGTCAGTGTCAACCGTAAGAAGAATGATTAATCCAGATTAGTGGTTCTCAACCTGGGCCGAACGTTCAGATCTCATGGAAAGGTGTAGACATCCCAGTTACGTCAGGCTCTGTGGAGGTGAAGCCTGAGTGTCAGTGTTTAAAGTTCTCTGCAAGATTCTAGTGCACAGCCACATTTGAGAACCACTGCTGTAGGCTAGAGCAACATGTCTCAGACTTTGATGTGGGTGGGACTCCCCTGGGAATGGTGTTAAAATGTAGGTTCTAACTCAGTACGCCCGGGTAGGGGCACTGATTCTGCATCTGGAAGAGGCTCTTCCCAGGGGATGATGATATTGTTGGTGCTGGGACCACATCTGGGGAGCAGGGCTCCTAAGTGTGCTTCAAAGAAGGATATTTGAGAAGAGGGGAGAGACTAGAAAAGAGCAGGGTATTCTTGGCTGTGGATAATAGGATATGGAGCAGTCTACATGGAGCATGTGACAGAGAGCCCTGGGGACACACCAGGCAAGTGGAGTCACCTGCCTGATGGTGGACCCAGGCTGGATGTGAGGGCTGGGGGCTCAGGAAGGTTCATTGGTGAAAGGTCTTAGAGGTTCCCCCCAGAAATATGAACTCAAAGGACTGCAGATATTCCTGAATCGTTGATTTGGACAAGATGATTCTTCTTCTTGCTTGTATGACAGATTGTAGTAGAGCGTGGTTTCTTGACAGCAGCACTAATTGATCTTTATGGCCAGATAATTCTTTGCTGTGGGGCTGTCCTCTGCATTGTAGGCCGTTGAGTGGCATCCTTGGCTTCCACCCTCTCCATACCAGTAGCACTCCGTACTTGTAATCACCCAAAATGTCTTCAGACATTGCCAAATGTGCCTTGGGGGACAAAATTGCCTCTGGTTGGTGGAGATCCAGTGGAATGGACTGAAAATTAGCACAGGGCTGTTGCACTAGTTTCCAAGACCAAATATTTAGAACATTAATGAAAATTTTCAGGAAGAAAGAATGAATGGCGCAGACCCAGTCACCACCCTAGGGAACAGGGAGCACGTGGTCAAGGGAGTGAAGGAAATAAGAAGAAAGGGACTTGGGTTGGGCCAATGTAACCAAGCATTAACTTCTTAAAATCAACACAAATTTTGCTGAACGTCGAGTGTACGCAGTCTAAGGATAGAAAAACGGAGTAATCCTGCTGCTGTGGGCGGCATTGCAGAGACCAGTGAGTGGGGAGATACATAAGATGGAGAGCCTCTTCTGCCTTTTAGGCTTCCATTAGTCCCTATCCGGGGCCTGTTTGCCTTGTAGTTCTAGAGCCTTCTCAACCATGTAATGGGGAGAGCTCTACCTCACATGTGTTGTTTCCTTCCTGCAGCTGGGTCAGCGTTTATGGTTGTGACAGAGTTCTGTAACCATCCTGTGATGTGATAACTATTTTTTTTTTTTACAAATAGTTTATTGTCAAATTAGTTTCCACATAACACCCAGTGCTCATCCCCACAAGTGCCCTCCTCCATGCCCACCCCTCCTCCCCCCCACATCCACCAGTCCTCAGTTTTTGGCAGCATTCAAGAGTCTCTCATGGTTTGCCTCTCCCCCTTTCCCCCACCATTTCCGCCCTTCTTCTCCCCCTTGGTCCTCTGTTAAGCTCCTCCTAATCCTCCTATACGTGCACACATATAATATTTGTCTTTCTCTGCCTGACTTATTTCGCTCAGCATAACACCCTCAAGGTCCATCCATGTTGCTACACATGGCCAGATTTCATTGTTTCTCATTGCCATGTATTATTCCATGGTATAGATAAACCACATCTTCTTGATCCATTTGTTAGTTGATGGACACTTAGGCTCTTTCCATGTTTTAGCTATTGTGGAGAGTGCTGCTATGAACATTGGGGTACATGTGCTCCTATGCATCAACATTTCTGTATCCCATGGGTAAATTCCTAGCAGTGCTATTGCTGGGTCATAGGGGAGTTCTATTGTTAGTTTCCTTAGGAACCTCCACACTGTTTTCAGAGGGGCTGTACCAGTTTACATTCCCACCAACAGTGTAGGAGGGTGCCCGTTTCTCCACATCCTCGCCAGCATCTAGAGTTCTCTGATTGGCTCATTTTAGCCACTCTGACTGGCGTGAGGTGGTATCTCAGTGTGGTTTTGATTTGTATTTCCCTGATGAGGAGCGATGCTGAGCATCGTTTCATGTGTCTGTTGGCCTGTGATAACTATTTTTAAAAGTTCCTATTTATATTTCCACCTTCACCCTTTTTCCAGTGTTTTCCAATGTCCTCTAATCAAATTACCCTTCAGGTTTAGATGAATGCATAAGAGCTGAAGGATTCTCTCTTTTAGGGGAACTCTTCCTTATTGATGCTCTTTGATGTGATTTCTCAGTTTTGGACTTCCAGCCATTCGGTTCGGAATGATTTCCCCTGTGTAATTGCACAGATATCCTTGAGCTCTTGAGGCTATCGTAGTTTAGATAATTCGATTAGCTTTCCCTGATCTCAAAGGCATATGTATTTTTAAGAAGGGAATTCAGGGGCGCCTGGGTGACTCAGTCGGCTGAGCATCTGACTTCGGCTCGGGTCATGATCTCACAGTCTGTGAGTTCGAGCCCCGCGTTGGGCTCTGCGCTGACAGCTCAGCGCCTGGAGCCTGTTTGGATTCTGTGTCTCCCTCTCTCTCTGCCCCTCCCCCACTCACGCTCTGTCTCTTTCTCTCTCAAAGATAAATAAACATTAAGAAAAATAAAAGAAAATAATTAAAACTTGACTACATTAGTTCCTTTCTACTGCAGTATTCCCTCCTTGTCTTTCCACCTCTTAGTGCCAAACTGGTGTTTGTAAAGAGGCCAAGCTGATATTAGGAGCTGTTGCTCAGTTTATGTTAAGTGAGCAGCAGTAAAATGTGTTCCAGCTGAACCCTGGCACATAGCCAGAGTGTGACATGATGACTGCGTTACCGAGCCCCTCCCTCAAGAGTATTTCAACCGGTGCTTCACAAACGGGAAGGTGGTCACTACTTGCCTGGACATTGTGTTAAAATGCAGATGCCAATTCAGTAAGTCTGGGACAGGACCTGGGACTCTGCATTTCTCGCAAGTTCCAGGAGGATGCTGATCTTACCGGTCCCTGGGAGAGACCACACTCAGAGCAGTGAGGTTTCAAACTGCTCTTGTGGCTGGAGATTTGGAAACTACTAAATTCAGTATTTGAATTAGTCTGAGTATAAGTTACTGAACATTCACCTCCCCTCGCTTTCCTCAAAATTATTGTTCCAGCTTTCTGCTTTAAGATACGGTATAAAACATGGACAAACTGTAAAAACATTATGTTGAACAAAGGAAGCTAGACACAAAAGAGAACATACAGTATGAGTTTATTTACATGAAATTCTAGAGCAGGTGAGATGAATCTAGCATGACATAACTTAGATCACTGGTTTCCTGGAGCTGGGGTTGGTGATGGTGGTGGCATTGTCTAAATTTGTTGGAGGTGATAATGGTCCTTATATATATACAAATGAATGTTATGATTCCTGAGACCAGCTTTAAAATAATCTGCTGGGGGAGATGGGTGGAGGCGTACATAAAACAAGAGTCGTCATGTGTTGATAGTTGTTGAAGCTGGGTATTGGGTGTGTGGCCTGCAGTTGAGATGTCTCCTGTCATGATGAATGCCTTTTCTGAAAGTAAGAGATGTTATTTCCAATGGCTGCTTTCATTCATTCACCATAAATTCATTGGGCACCTGCTGTGTTCCATGCACTGTGTTAGCCAATGGGAATACATCAATGAATGAAGCTCAGAAAAACTCCTACAGCCGCATTGCTTGCACTGGTGCAGAAGTCAGGTTGTAACTGGTTAAGGTAATAACTAAGGGCATTGTTTAGTATGTTAGACCAAGTGCTATGGGAAAACTAGAACCGAGTAAGGGGATCGGAAGTGGTGGAAGGGCGAGACGGTGAGAGGGACAGGTGAGGGCTCATTGAGGAGTTGGGTGCTCAGGATAGGCCTTCCCGAGAAGATTTCATTTGCATCAAGTCCTGAAGGAAGTGAGGGATTTAGCCCCTGCAGATAATGAGAGAGAACATTCTAGGCCAAGAATAACCAGTGAGAAGGCCTTAGACGGGAGCAGCCAGAGGCTGAAGCAAAAAGGAAGAGGCCCTTGTGACTGAGTGGTGTGTAGAGGAGGGGAGGGCACGGCGAGAAAGAAGATCTGGGTGGTGATAGGTCCAGATGAGTCTTTGTAATGACTGACTTTCAGTCTCAAATGGTGGTCTCCTGAGAGTTTTGAGCCACCAGCATTAAGCCCTGACTGCTGTCTTGAGAACGGACTCCAGCGGGCAGAGGTGGAAGTAAGGGAGGCTGCCAGGCAAGAGACTTCACTTGGTTGGTCTGTCCCCAGTGCTTTCTCTCACATGCTGTATGTAGATGGTTCCATATCCTATCATTCACAGCCAAGAATACTCTTCTCTTTTCTAGTCTCTCTCTTCCTCTCATATGTCCTTCAGTTTGAAACACACTCCAGAGCCTTGCTACCCAAGGGTGCGCCCTGGACCAGCAACCTCAGCCTTGCTTGAGAGGAGCCCAAGAGATACTCTATCACTAATCCAAGTGAGACACTATGGGAGAGTCAGACAAGGTGGAAGTTCCCAAGGCAGAGAGAAGTTGGATTCTGGAAATAATTTGAAAGTAGGGCCGACAGGATTTCCTGACCAATTGTATATGGACTGTGAGAGTACCAGTGAGTGAAGGATGTCTCCGAGGTTGGAGCTTGAGTAAATAGAAAGATGGACTTGCCTTTGAAATGGGAAGACTGCTTTGGGTGTCCAAGGAAGGGTTTAAAGGTTGCCTGACATACCCTCCACTCTGCAGTGAACATACCATCTGACTCCCTTAAAGACTTATGTTTGTGCAATAGCCTCATAAAAACTACCAAATGGCTTTTCCGTCAAAGCAAATTTGAAGAGGTTATTGAGGAATGCGGGAAGTCGGAACTATAAATTTGTAGGACATTTTGTGTGATGCTAGCAGCTAATGGCAATATGCTCTACATTCCTCTCTGTAGCATCCTAATTTTTCATGCCTATAATGTACTTGGGTGATTGAGGCGATGTTTGCTTCTTTTTAGAATGTGGCTGGTGACTGTAGCAAGAGGAACGTTGCAGAATAATTTGTTAGTACAGAAGAAAATGGCTGAAGGGTTTATTGTAGACTAAAACCCGACATCAATCCTCATCTTATTTTCAATTGCTGTGATTCAGGAGTGACGTTGACTTTGCAGCTGACACTTTATGGGGCCAGTCTCCCCTTCTCTTTCTTTGTTTTTTCTTTTTATTGTCATCCCATCACCATCTTTCTCTTCTCATGAGAGTTAAGGACTAAGGTTTAAATGATAGATAATATAATATATATTGATTACTTAGCCATGATCACTGTTACCCAATAATACTTTCATATTTATAAGGAGCTTTGAATAAAAGTACACATTCACTGAAATGGACTATCACGTGAAGGGATTCTTACACTGCCTACTGGGTTGTTTTGCATCAGGAATAGAGCGCCTGATTCTAAATGGACAGTATTCATTCCTTCCCACCACTTTGTTATTCACTACTAGTATAGCATCGTAATTCCCTGAATCATTTTCTCCTATTACCACAATCTCACAATAATATAAAAAAGTGTTGGGTATTAAAGAATTATCCAGATGCGTGGTCTTTGGAAAAATAGTTGGTGATTCAGGGGTCCAGATTTCTGAACAGTTTTCTTTCAGATCTGCTATGAGCTGAGTTCCTTGTTTCTCTTTTGCTTTTTCATCCAATTGTAAGCAATACTATGTGAAAGATGCAATCATTTGACAGAGTAGCCAATTGCCTTTCAGTGAGATTTGTTATTTAACTCTCCCCTCAGAAAAAGACAGTTACTAGGAACCTGCTCTGTGGCTGCCGACACTTGGCCTAGGAAATTGTCTCTTAGAATGGAATTGGTACCTCCCTCTCACACTCGTGGTGAGGGAGAGTTCCCAGAAGGGAAATGAATGGCTGAGCAGAGAACAAAGGCCAGGAGGCCGGTTGGGAGGTTGTTGCAGTCACCTCGGGAAGTGATGAGGTGGGCTAGCATACCACTGTGCTTAGCTGGGGAGCTTTTGGGAGCTGGGTCCATTCTGGACATGTTTTAAATACAAGGCTAATGGGATTTGCTGGTGGGATGAAGATAGGGTGTGGGTCAAGGGTAACTCTGAAGTTTCGGGCCAGAGTTACTGGAAGAATGAAGTCAATAGGCAGGGTGTTCTTGGAGGCCTATAGAAAAGAAACTGAGAAAGGCAGGATTTGGAAGAATGAAGTGACATTGGGCAGGAACAGCTGCCATTTTTTATTTTGTCCACCGTCTTTGAGCATGATTACTAGTCTAATCTACCACTGGACACTTTCCAAAGCTTTCTAGTAAATGAAAAATGCTGGGAAAGATAAGTGGTATGTGTTTATATGTCAGTATTGTGCATCGACTTCAACCCCCAAATGGAATAGATTGCCCTAGTTTTCTAAACTGTGATATTTTTAACTTTAATATTTATGCTAATATATAATACTTTTATTGAAGAAAAATTGAATCAAACTTTGTAGAGTAAATTAAAGCAAACAACGCTTACATGTAGTCTAAATTCCTTGAGCCAGAACATCTAGCAAATAAAGAGGCTGATTAGGAAGCCACATGGAAACCCACTTTTCATTTTTAAGGCCTTTCTTCCTTCTCTCTGATTTAAATCCAAATCACAATTCCATTTTGTTCAAGTTCCACCTTTTAAATTCTATGCTTTCTTGTTTGAAGTCAATAATTTTTTTAATGTTTATTTTTGAGAGACAGAGAGAGAAAGAACATGAGAAGGGGAGGGGCAGAGAGAGGGAGAGACACAGAGTCTTAAGCAGGCCCCAGACTCTGAGCTGTCAGCACAGAGCCTGACACGGAGCTCAAACTCATGAACTATGAGATCATGACCTGAGCTGAAGTCGGACACTTAATCAACGGAGCCTTCCATGTGTCCCAAGAAACTTTTACAAATTCGAAAGTCACTAAATTATATTAGAAACCCAATACTTGAATCATAGTTGTAAATTTAGAGTTTATGTTCTCCAGCCAAATGCCATAGAAATCTCTCATTGTAGCCCTACAAGTTGTCTTTTTAAAAATTCTTGTTATTTTAAATCCTATGCTATTTGAGTTTTAATATAGTCTGCTGTTTTGAGTCTAATTTTGAGACTATTAAGTAAAACATCTGGATATTGCAGAAGCTTTGTTAATTTATTTTGAAATGGTCACATTTATCCCCCTTCCCCCCACTGTCTTTCTTTTTCAAATAGGTGAGTATAAATAGTCATCATCTGGTTTAAAGCATTGTGATTTTTATGTCTTACAGTGTCATTCTAGAAAAAGCAGACAGAGCCCTCCATCCTGAAAGGTAGTCTTCATAAAGTGCTGCTTTACCCACTGAACTCAGATAGCTAAGGGAAGACTTTGTCACAAAGTTTGAGCTGAAGGAAGAGTATTTGTCCCTTTCATCAGATCCTGTTGATCCTTGGCCTTTTCAGTTGAAGGGCAAGGGACACTGTTAAAATGCTGGCTGTAAGGAAGATAAGAGTTTGATTTGGGTTTTAAATTTAGCATTCAGTTCTGTCCAGCCATCCTTGAGTCAAGTGGTTTTACACAATTAGCTGAAGTCAATATCAGTTTCCTGTCCTGGCCCTCACTTTCACCCCTCTCAGGAAGCAAGTTGGAATTGACTCTGCATCAGCCTTGGTTTCCGAGACCCATGCAAGGTCAGTACTCATCAGCCACCTTTTAGGAATATCAACAATGACCATACTAGGACAATCATTATTGATCCTTTGATTACTGTTCTCACTTTAATGTTAGGACTCTGAAGTCTTGACTTTGACCCCATAAGCTCTGGAGCTTGTGTAATACGATTATTTTTAAAGATATAACAGTAATATTGATATGCAGAGAATAAATCTATTTTTTGGTGATAATGGAAGGAGCTCCTCAAATAGCAAGACTGTGGTTTTTTTTTTTTTCCTATTACTTTCTGTGGCAAAGTTAGTTACATCCATAATAACATGTGCCCTGCCCCCTGGCCACCAGGAACTCGATATTATTCACGTGACAATATACATTGCTACCCTCTGGGAGATGAATCTAAACCAGTGGTTTAACCCAGTCTGAATGCATGGTCATTCCATTTCCCTTGGACAAATACTCCCTTTCCCACCCCCTCTTGCACACTAGGTCGTTATGTGACTTTTTGGCCAAGGAGACAGTCTTACGGGTAAGACTGCTGAGGGGGTTGCAGGAGAGAGTCTACTGCCTGAAAAAAGAGAGTTTAGAAGAGCACCTCCTCGGCACTGCACTTTTCCCCTTCTTCCTGCCTCGAACGTGGTAATGTGATGCTTGGATTTGCAACATCTGTCTTGACACCATGAGGTTACAAACTAAGGCAAAATGCTGAAGATGGCAAAATGGAAAAGTGAAAGCAATCTTGAGACCTTGGTAATTTTGTTGATCTAAGGCAGCAAACCAGAAACTCCCTACCTTCTTTTATTTTGAGGTAATAAAATATCTTTATGTTTCACATTGTTAACAATTCTGTTCCTTAGTAAGAAACATGTCTTAGTGGTTCAGCTTCTGTTGTATTCTTCAGGCAAATCAACCACACACTCCATTTTGCAGAAGCAAGTTTTGCCTACTAAAAGGAGCCCAGAATTAGCCCAGACTTGGGCTCTACTCTTAGAGCACTTATGTTTGAATGCTGACTCTCCATCAGATACTGTGCTACATATTGGCGATATTAAGATTGATAATAAGTCCTCTTAACCCCAAAGGATCTTAGAAACAAGTAGGAGATATTGCCTTTAAACAGATAATTTGGATAGAGTGAGTCAAGTATAATAATAGAGGTATTGACTAGAAGTTATTGGAGCAAAAACTGGGGTTATGGACTCCATTTGTAAGGCACACAAAAGCTTCTGAATAGAAGACGATTATTGAGGTATAGTTTACAACCAATAAAATTCACCAATTTTAAGTGTACATTTTATGTACAGTCATGTAACAGCCATCAAATTCAAGATACAAAGTATGTACATCACTCCGAAAAGTTCCTTGCAGTTAATCTTCTCCGCAAATCCTCTGATCCTGGCAAACACTGGCTTTCATTTTGTCCCCATGGTCTTGCATTTCCTGGAATGTGAAATCAATGTTTTTAGTTCCCTCTCATTTTGAAGGTTAATTTTGCCAAACTTGAATTCTTAGTTTGCAACTTTCTTTTTGGAGTTTAAATATATTATCCCCCTGCTTTCCGGCCTTCATTATTTATGATAAGAAGTCAGCTTTTTGTTATTTTATTCCTACTGTATTTAGTGAGCTGCTTTTCTCTTGCCACTTTCAAGATTTTTCTTCTTCTGTGGCCTCTAACAGTTTGACTATGGGGTGTTTAGGTACAGATCTCCTTGTGTGTATCTGATTTGGGGTTCAGCTTCTTGGGTCTCTAGACTAATGTGTATTATCAAATTTGGGAAGGTTGCAATAATTATGTCTTCAAATGTTCTTTCTATTTATTTCTCTCTCTCCTTTTCTTCTGGTACTCCCATTACATGTACATCGGTACACCTGATATTGTTCCACAAGTCTCTGATCCTCTGCTAATTTTTTCTTCCATTTTGTTCTCTCTCTTTTTTTTTTTTAATTTTTCAATGTTTTATTTATTTCTGAGAGAGAGACAGAGAGAGACCGCGTGAGCAGGGGAGGGTCAGAGAGAGAGGGAGATACAGAATCTGAAACAGGCTCCAGGCTCTGAGCTGACTGTCAGCACAGAGCCCAACGCGGGACTCAAACCCATGAACCGCGAGATCATGACCTGAACCGAAGTTGGACGCCCAACTGACTGAGCCACCCAGGCGCCCCCATTTTGTTCTCTCTCTATTCGGATTGGATAATTCTATTGATCTGTGTTCAAGTTTACTAATGCTTTCTTCTGCCACCTCAAGTCTGCTGCTAAGACCATCTAGCCAATTTACCATTTCCGTTATTGTACTTTTCAACTCCAGAGTTTTTATTTGGTTATTTTTAATATAGTTTCTATTGATATATTGATAATTCTCCATTTTCTGAGTCATAGTCATTACATTTTTGTTTAATTCTTAAATAACCATGGTTTTTCTTAATTCACTGAGCACATTTATAATAACCACTTTGAAGTCTTCTCTGAATCCAGCATCTGGACCCACTCAGATCCTCCACCCCATCCCTTTTTGTTTTTACTCCTTTTGTTTTCCTGCCTATGGGTTATACTTTCCTATTTCTTTCTATGTCTCATTTTGTTTTTGTTGAAACCTAGGTTGAAAGCTAGATGTTTCAGATAATATACTGTAGAAACTATGGGTTCTGCATTTTTTGCTCTTAGGGTTTTTGTTTTTGCTGATTTTTCTTTTTTGGCTTTATTTTATTTAGTAACTTGCTTTGCTTTGATCTGTGAAATCTTTTCTACCCCTCTGTTATACCCCGTGTTTGCAGCTGCAGTGTCTTCATTGTTTTGTGTTTTCACTTCCAAGTTTTATTTTTATATTTTAAATTTTTAAAAGATGTTTATTTATTTTTGAGAGAGAGACAGAGCACGAGTGAGGGAAGAGCAGAGAGAGACGGAGACACAGAATCTGAAGCAGGCTCCAGGCTCTGAGCTGTCAGCATAGAGCCCGACGCAGGGCTCAAACCCACTCACCTTTAGGTCATGATCTGAGCCAAAGTCAGATGCTCAATTGACTGAGCCACCCAGGTGCCTCAGTTTTATTTTTATTTTTGCTTTAACTTTACTTTTTAAAAATGTTTATTTTAATTCCAATATCAGTAACATACAGTGTTATATTAGTTTCACGCATACAAGGTAGTGACTCAGTACTTCCATACATCACTCAGTGCTCATTATGACAAGTGCACTCCTTAATCCCGGTCACCTATTGAGTCCATCCCAGCACCTACCTCCTCTCTGGTAACCATCAGTTCTCAATAGTTAAGAGTCTTTTTCTTGACTTCTGTCTCTCTCTCTTCCTTTGCTCATTTTTTTTTGTTGTTGTTGTTTGTTTCTTGAATTCTACATAGGAGTGAAATCATATGATATTACTTTTTCTCTGATGGATTTATTTTGTTTAGCATTATACTCTCTAGTTCTATCCATGTTGTTGTAAATGGCAAGATTTCATTGTTTTTTTTTTTATGGCTGAATAATATTCCATTGTGTATATGTACCACATCTTTCTTTATCCATTCATCTATTGATTCCGTAATTTGGCTATTGTAAATAATACTGCTATAAACATAGAGGCGCATGTATCTCTTTGAATTTGTGTTTTTGTATGTTTTTAGTAAATACGCAGTGGCATGGTTACCGGATCATGTGATAGTTCTATTCTTAACTTTTCAAGGAACCCCCATACTGTTTTCCCCAGTGGCCGCACCAGTTTGCATTCCCACCAACAGTACAGGAAGGTGCCTTTTTCTCCACATCCTCTCCAATACTTGTCTAAATTTTTGTATGTATGTATGTATTTTAAAGTAAGCTTTATGCTCAATGTGGGGCTTGAACTCACAACCCTGAGATCAAGAGTTGCATGCTGTATGGACACCCCGGGCACCCCATTTATTTTTAACCTGGCTTCCTATGAGTCACCCTTTTGTCTACATAGCTTTGCTTTCAGTCAGTGATTGGATAGAAATTGTGCTGGAACAGCCTATGTCAGCAAGGATTCTACTTTCTGCTGGTGGATGTGTGCGTGTATGGAAGCACTTTCAGAGTCTAGGCAGTTTTCAGTCTTCTTTAATTTGTGGCCAGGTCAGCTCCGGCCTTCTCCACATGTGCGAGAAAAAGAAGAAGCAGCTCTCCACATATGGAGAGCTTAGACCCTCTCAGATTGTCCCCGTGCCCGCACACAATTCTAGCCCCTCTATGCATCTTAATTTTTAGGATCTCCCTGTTAAATTTGTGGCTTTCCAGCTGGTCTGTCACTCACTCCATGGGATTACACCTTAGGGTGATACAGCTATGGACTTTCCTTTTTGGTTTCTTACCATACTTGCACTTTTTGCTGACAATACCTCTATTGGTAATGGGTTTTCCACCTTCTGCTCAAAATCAAGGCAGCTCCATCTAGCAATAAACGTTTTGCTGTATACAGCCAACCCCACCTGACCCTACTACAAAGTATTACTGTTTCGCTTAACAATCTGGGTGAGTAGATCGGGGTGTGTGTGATCTGTTCCAGGCAAGAATGCCAAAGGCTCCCATGATTCTACTCAAAATTTACCAATTTGTCATGAATAAATACGGCTCATTTTTTTTTCTTGCCTTTGGTTGATTTTGAGAGCTTTCAAAATGGTTGGTTTTGGCAATTGTCCAGTTTTCTAATTGGATTTTGGGAGGAGATTTGCTGACTGCTTTACTGTGCTATCAATGAAGGTCTTGCTTTTACATTGATTAGTTTTTTTTAATGTTAGATCTCACATTCCTAGAATAAACCCTACTTGGTCAAGACATGTTATACTTTTTTATATTGCTGCATTTGATTTACTAACATGTTATTAGGAATTCCCTGTCTGTGTTCATAAGTGATATTTGTTTCTTGTTTTCTTTTTTTGTGTTTTCTTTGTTTATTTTGTTATCAGAGTGATGTTAACCTCAAAAAATTAGTTGGAAATAGTCCCCTATCTTCTAGTTTTGGGAAAAGTTTGTGTGTAATTGTCTTATTTCTTCTTTAAGTATTAGATAGAATTCACCACTGAGGTTATCTGGCTCTAGAGTTTATTTGGGGGAAAAGTTTCTTTTTAAAAAAACAAAGAAAAAAAGACCAAGAGAAAATCAAATTCCATAGGTGTATGTGTGGGGAATCACACAGACATAAAAGTCCAAAGAAAATGAGGCAACATGAGGCTTGTACAGTTAAGGAGAGGTGTAAGACTCTGAGGATACAAAGGAGAGAAGGAAATTAGCTGGAAGGTGAGACATGTTTTGAAAAACTAAGTTTGCCCTGTTATGCAGATAAGTCTCTTGGGTAAAGGGGAGAGTCAGATCATAGCTGTCTTCCTAGTTCAGGCTCTCCTTTCCAATGTAAATGTAGGCAGTTGAGGGAGAGGCCAAGAGCTTTTCCTGCATCTGCTTGGTTTTGATTACTTTTAACTTGAAATAATCTTTATGCCAAAGTGGCCCATCTTAGGGAAGGAAGCCTGCCCTGGGCAGCTGTAGTTCCCTCCACTGAAGCTTTCTTTTTAGGAAAGGTTTTTAAACTACAAATTGCTGTTCTGTTTCTTCTCGAATGAGCTTCGGTAGTTTGTGTCTTTCAAGGAGTTTTTCCATTTTACCCAAGTTTTAAAATGTATTGACATAACATTGGTCATGATATTCCTGTAATATCCTTTAATGTCTGTAGGATCTATGGTGATATCTCCTTCTTCATTCCTGATGTTATTAATATTTGTATTGTTATCAATATTTGTATTGATCAGTCTGGCCAAATTTTTTTCAATTTTGTCTTCTCACTAATGGTTTCATTGAATTTATTTTCGTCTTTTGATTTTCTATTTAATTGATTTCTACTCTTTTCTAAGTTATTATTTCCTTTTGCTTGCTTTGGGTTTCATTTGTTTTTCTCTGCCCACCTCCCCCCACTGCCAGGTTTCCTTGAGTGGAAACTTAGAATACTGATTTGAGATCTTTCTTGTTTTATGAATGTATTTATTTAATGCTATAATTCTTCTAATCACGGCTTTAGCTTCATTCCACAAATTTTAATATGTTGTATCTTCACTTTCAAAGTTCTATTTTAAATATTTTCTGACATCCATTGTGACTTTTTTCTTCAACCTATGACTTATTTGGGATTGTGCTCCCTAACTAAATATGTGAGAGATTTTCCCGGTATCTTTATCTTACTGACTTCTAGTGTAGTTTTGCCATAGTCAGACACATACTGTTTAATCAATCTTCTAAAACATATTGAGACTTGTTGTGACCCAGAATATGGTCTATTTCGGTGAATATTCTATACAGACTTTAAAAGTATGTGTATTCTTTTGTTGTCGGATGAAATGTTCTATAAATGGCCATGCTATCAAGTTGGTTGATAATGTTTGTCAAGTCTTTTATATCACTACTAACTTTCTGCTTACCTGTTCAGCTTTCCAGACAAAAAAATTTGAAACTTGCAACTGTAATTTTTGATATGTCCATTTCAAGAAATCTTAATATTAAAGATGTGAAGCTTCTCTACTCATTAATTAACATGATTGTAAACAGACTCCTTAAACACATGGGACCTAGTTTCTTCACGGTTAAAATGCTCATAATACTCTTTCTTCCACCTCAGAGGGTTGCTCTATTCACCAAAATGGATACATCAGGAGGAAGCATTGTAAACCATATACCACTCTGTAAATGTATTATCTCATTAATACATACCTTGCAACATTGCATAAGCATAAACACACAGATTTAATAATATGGTAATAGAACACACAACTTTGCATTTGTAATATGATACTCCTACCAAAGTATCAAGCCTTTTTCATAGGTATGCAACATGTCAAGACACAGGGTGATGTCTGGTAGGACTTAAGCATTTGTCTTTTGTTACTTAATATTAAACATCCATCATACACATTCAGAATCAACAATTTTCATCATTATTTTCAAAGGAATGTTGTTTATTTTGCTGTTAAAAAGAGTAAAAATGTAGCGCGCAAACAAAATCTGCCAAGAATCCCTATAGAGGGACTGTCTATTCTGTTTAAATGTTGTAACAGCATATTTTTGGCTTGTTGTTAGTCTAGCACAAGGGTCAGCAAACATTTCCTGTAAAGGGGCAAATAGCAAATATGCTAGGCTTTACAGTCTATCTCAGCCAGTCAACTCTGCTGCTATAGTGCAAAAGCAAACATAGACGGTATGTGGACGAATAAGCATAGCTGTGTTCCAATACCATTTTGTTTATAACAACAGGTAGTAAGCCTGCTTTGGCCTATTGCGCCATGGTTTGCCAGCCCCTGCTGTAGATAATAACCTCTGCTTCCTCTCCCCACCCCACCATTCAAACACTGCCTTTGTTTCTCTCCATACCTATATTTGGTAACTGGGAGAGCTAAGAAGATACCCTGCTCAGGGAGGGTGACAGGTAGAGAAGACAGAAGGATGAAAGAGGTTAGGATGGCAATTTGGGCTGGTTTTGAACTCCCTGCGGTGAAAGCAATATAGATGCCAAGGTTAACAAAATCATTCAAGTACTGTAGAAGACCCTGACCACAATTACAGAAACTTTGTGGTGCTAACTGCCAAAGGATGACACCATGTTGTGGCAAAGGACTTCTCTGTCCTTCTGAGTAGACTCCAATTCCATTCTGGCACTTTGGAGAGCATCCAGAGAGAGACTCTGGTTTAATTTTGGTAGGACCTGATACGTGCTGGCTTTTGGAGACAGGGGATGGAGACCAGGTTAACAAGAGCAAGAAAGGAGGACAGGGTAGATATCTTGGATGGATTATAGCTGGCAGACATTTTTATGGACACGTGGGGAGCATCCTCTTGAGAACTGAGAGATATTGTGATGATAATGGTAGGAGAGAGGGCTGGGACTTCAGTCCAGTTGCTTTACAAGTGAATATTATTGAGCCAGAAGAAATTTAAGCCACAAGAGGAAATAGCTAAGATGAGGCAAAGTGGTGCCATAGTCAGATTTGGCCAGAGAGGAGAAAATGGGTGGGGAAGATCTATATACTTTCCCTCAAAGTGCTTTGGAGGTAGGATAGAGGTGGTATTCTGGCTCAGTTTGTGGGTTTAACTGACTGGCGGGTTATCAGGAAGAAACTCTCAGTACAGAGAGGGAAAAGCTTTCACTGGCTCTTTGAACTGCAGAAGCTGGTTCTTCCTCCTCAGAAACTACCAAAGAAGAAGAAGAACATGCTCCTTGGCCTTCTCCATTGAAGCTGGTATTTAGGGAGAAAGTGAGTTTCTGTCTTACTCTTTGCTTCTTAGTATGAAAGTTTTAATAAAACCAGGTTGGCCTCACATCTTTATATGTAGTTCAGCCTTAGGATGTTACCCTCGGAAATGGAAACTCATGCTTAGCAGAAAGGACAAATTGTATTGTCCTTTTCTCAGAAATCAAAAAGGAGATCACTTACCAGAAATATATTTTCCTCCTTGTCTTCCCTCTAAATGACTGACACAGTGAACAGATAGTTTTAGTTTACTACGGCTCTTGTAGGTTAGATAGCAAGTGGCTTGTTGGGATAATAACACATAAAAGAAATATAAAAGTTCAGATTCTTCTGAGGACAAAAATGCCACTCGACAGATGAGTCCATTGACCTGACAAGCTAGTGAACTTATTCAGACCTATGGAGAAAAAAAAATCCTATGTATACATGATGACAAAACAAGATTTGGGACTCTACCTGAGGATTTACTTTTGGTCAAACAGACTACTTTAAAATGCTCCATCAATTCTTATAATATTTTTATATGTGGAGGCGCTCTGTTATTCAATTACAATTGTAGGACATGACAACAAATTGCTTATTCTCTGATATAGCAGAATAAATAAGATTAGAAAAAAAGAATCTTCTGGGGCACCTGGCTGGCTCAGTTGGTAGAGCATGTGACTCTTGATCTCAGAGTTGTGAGTTTGAGCCCCACATTGGGAGTAGAGTCTACTTAAAAAAAAAAAGAAGAAGAAGAAGAAGCTTCTTCTAGACAGTAGTGAAATGGGGAAGAGAATTAATGGACCATGAATTCTGCCCCAGATATGGGACTGGGTGCTATAGTTTTATTACTTCATATTATTTCATTTATTTCTGAGGTCATTACCATTACTCCATTTTAGAGATAAAGAAACTGGGTGGCTCTGTCAGTTAAGCACCTGACTTGTGATTTTGGGCTCAGGCCATGATCTCACGGTTGTGAGATCGAGCCCTGCATCAGGCTCTGTGCTGTTAGCTCTCTCTCCCTGTTTCTCTGCCTCTCCCCACTCAAATCAATAAACTTTAAAAAATAAAAAAGAAACTAATGCTAAAGGTTAAGAAACTGACACAGGAGGCCCATGGCCAAGTTGGACTTAATATCTGTATCTGCCTCCAAAGCCAGTTGTAGTTCTGTGCTTTTCTCTAGCCTGTGGCTCACGGTCTTTATCGGGCCTACATATTTTCAGAGAGAGCTGGGAATATGCAGATTCCTGAACCCTGGCCCCAGAGATCCAAATTCTGTTGCTTTTTAGGGGGTGCAGTTAGAAATTCCCATTTTCCAAGCATGCCCTGTGATTGTAATATGACTGTCTGAACACAGTATTTGGAGGAGTGTTAGTTTGAACCTGAGGTTGTTCATGCTGGCTGGACATTGATCATGTAGGGGTTTGACAAAGTACCAATGCTTGCCATCTCACCCAGATCCTCTGGAGTGGGGCCCAGGCATCAGTAGGTAAAAATGAAGTCCCGCCCCCTCTGGGTCATGGTCATTTTGACAGACAGTGAGAGTTGTGAACCTCTGGTCTATCTGTTTCTAGAGTAACTTCATCATTGAGTGATTTCATGATCACTGACAGTCCTTCTTCCTCCATAAGGTATTAGACTGTGATGGTTAATTTTATGTGTCATCTTGACTAGGCTAAGGGATTCTCAGGTAGCTGATGAAACACTATTTTGAATTGTGTCTGTGGGGGCGTTTCTGGAAGAAATCTGCATTGAAACCAGTAGACTGAGTCAAGAAGCTTTGCCTTCAGCAACGTAGGCGAGCATCATCCAATCCACTGAAGGCCTAAATGGAACAGAAAGGCAGAGCAAGGGCAAATTCTTGACCTCTGTAACCACATGAGCCAATTCCTATTATAAATCTCCTCTATATATCTCTCTATTTATCCTGTTGGTTCCGTTTCTCTAGAGAACCCTGACTAACATGGACTCTACCACTTCAAGATCTCTTCCAGATGCCTGGGTCTTAGAGGAAGACTAGTTGATATTGGATGCGTTGTTCATCATTCAGAAAAACTTCCAAGTATATTATAGATGGTTGCTTTCTGGAATTAAAATATTAAATATCATTTTCCTTTTGGCAAATAAGGAGAAATACAATATTTGCAGGTGAAATCTGATAATCTGATTTTGTTTCAACACTACCTATAGAATGAAGATAAAGAATTTTCTCAAAGATCTGAAATAGAATGGGAGAAGGACAAGGGCCGAAGATGGTAGATTGAGTGAGTGAGCAGAGGCAGGGTGTGAACCCAGGTCAGGTTTCCCGTTTCAATGGGCTGCTCAACAAACTCTGGAGAAAACAGATATTGAGGAAAGAGAATGACAGTATTTTTAGATTTGTTAATTATAATCATTTTAACTACAGTAGAGGATGAGAGCCACTAATACATCCTAGAATTCTAGTTCTGCCAGAATTCTATGTCTTGAAGAACACAGGTCTACAACTCCGGATCCCATAAATACATCTCTGGATTCCATAAATATTTCCTGGATGAATTAATTTCTCCAGGTTTATAAGTGGGCCATAGATGCATAAAGGGGATTTGTCCTCTTTGTTTAAAGGATTAATACATCTGCCATGGTAAACTGAACAGTGCATTGCACAGTGGTCTTTCAATTATGATGTCATTTAAATAATAACTAGGTAAGAATATGACTTTTTTGGAAAGCATTTGAGCGCTCTGAGTTCCTGTAGTGGAATGCTGCCTAACCACAGGTTGCAAACTCCAGTGTCTATGGGGAGCCAGGCAGGTAAAGTAGATAGGAAAACCAAGCAGATGTAAAAGAAGGGATAATGGGAATTATGGAATATTTAACATGTAGGTCCTATCGGAAAGCATTCAAATATGCATTTCTGAAAAAACATTGTGTAAGCAGAATAAAACACATTCAAGGGCTGCCACTCTGCAACCCCTGATCTAAGGAAAACCAATTAGTATCTGATCGTAGGCTTCTATTTTATAGGTTTAAGACCATAATCCCTTGAATTATTTGAAAATTCTTTACAACTTTTAACACATTGCTTTGTTGCCAGGCTCACTTCTCTCCCTGGGAAAGAAAACAAAACCCCAAACACACCAACAACCCTGTGTGTTCTTTAAACTGTAGCAGCTGGTGACTAAACATATGGGAAAATTATTTCTATGGATATTATCATTCTCTTCACACTGTGCCAAATGGGGGAGAAGAATAAACTTCTTAAAATGTATACATTAAATAACACGATGTAGACAAAACATAGATTGCCTTTGTCACATAGATATTTTACACTGAGTTCTGAATAGTGTTCGGAAATTTATACTATTGCAACTTCTTGGTATAGATACCTGCCGAAGTTTTCAAGCATAACTCTCCATGGGACGTATGTATTTTTAAATATTTTTTTAAAGTTTATTTAGTTTGAGAGAGAGAGTGTGTGTGCATGTGCACGTGGGCAAGAGGGGGAGGGGTAGAGAGAGGGGAGAGAGAATTCCTAGCAGGCTCCATGTTGTCAGTGCAGAGCACGATGTGGGGCTCAAACCCACGGACTGTGAGATCATGACTTAAGCCAGAATCAAGAGTCAATTGCTTAACCAACTGAGCCACCCAGGAGCCCTAGGATGGATATATATATATATATATATATAATTTTTTATTTTTGAAAGAGAGACACAGAGTGCGAGCAGGGGAGAGGCAGAGAGAGAGGGAGACACAGAATCTGAAACAGGTTCCAGGCTCCAAGCTGTCAGCACAGAGCCCGACACAGGGCTCAAATTCATGAACCTTGAGATCATGACCTGAATCAAAGTTGAACACTCAACTGACTGAGCCACCCAGGTGCCCCAGGATGTATGTATTTCTAGAGATGAAAGAAAAAAGAGCTCTATAGCAACACAACACAAATACCTTTTAAGATTTGCTTGTCTTTACTGTAGTTAACTTTTATTTCCTATTCCTCGGTACAATGTGCTGACCTTATAAATGTTATTAGGTGTTGACCTATAAATACAACTAAGAATTGTCAATAACTGGAATTATATTTGTGAACACAGAGGTCAGATTCTTCTCTAAGCTGCATGAGGTTGCTTTGTGAGCTTGTACTATCAAAACTAATAAAAGTTTTTTGAGAAGCATTTTCAGTTAGAGTGGTTGACCAAATTTTACAATAATAGGGATTCATCCACATATGGTACAAAACGGGAACTTGGGAAAATGGTGTTATCTCTCAGTTGTAGAGTAGAAAAAACTGGCCTACATTTTTCATTTTTCTGGTCAAAAAGGAAATGGGCCTATTTCAGTATAACAAACACCGGAAGTGGATTCTAAACAAGCTATAGTCCCTGCCCTCATATGGAGATGGATATGGTATAGAGCTGTGTTGTCCAAAATGGTAACCAAGAGCCACACGAGGCTGTTTACATTTCAATTAAATTAATTAAAATGAAGTAAAACTAAGAATCCAATTCCTTCGTCACAATGGCCCCATTGCAGGTGCTCAATAGCCACATGTGGTTAGTGGCTACCATGTTGGAGAGCAGAGATATACAACATGTCCATTATCACAGAGTTCCATTGGACTAGTGTAGAAATCATGAATTCCTCTCTAGAGTCAGCCTAACTGGGTTTGAAACCAAGAAGATCACTGTGCCTCAGCTTCCCCATCTGTAAAATGGGGAAAATACTTATAGGAGGGCTGCTGTGAGTTTATCATACGTAATTCTTTTATAAATACCTCACCCACAGGAAGTATATAATAGGAACCTCAATAGAGGTTTAATAGAACTTTCTGAACTCCCAGAAAAGACAGCAAATTAATTCTGATACAGAGATTGAGAAAGCTTCATGGAAATGGTGGCAATTAAGTCGGACCTAGAGTGATCAATTTTAACAAGCGAAGAAGAGAAGTGGTGGGGAGGTAGGGTATTCAGGCTGTGCAAAGGCATGGACGCACGCAATTATGTGCCACATCTAGGTAACAGCAAATTGCCCAACTTGTCTGTGGAAAAAGGGAAAGCAGAGGTGAAATTAGGAAGACAGGTGAAGAAAGACTGTGCAGTGTGCCTTGCATTCCACACTAAGGAGGCCAGATTTTATTTTATAAAAAAAATAAAGAGGGGCACCTGGGAGTCTCAGTCAGTTAAACATCTGACTCTTGATTTCAGTTCAGGTCATGATGTCACCAACTCTGAGACCGAGGCCGGGGGCGGCAGGCTCTGTGCACTGTCAGCACAGAGCCTGTTTGGGATTCTCTCTCACTCTCTCTCTGCTCCTCTCCTGCTCATGGGCTCGCTCTCTCTCTCTCTCTCTCTCTCTCTCATTCTTTCTTTCTCCACCCCTCCCTCCCTCTCAAAATAAATAAACAACAACAACAAAAAAATAAGGAGCCAATAAGGATTTTGACATGATCATATCTAAGTTTTGAAAAGACAACTACAGTGATATTGTAGAAGATGAATTAAAGTGAGGTCCAGCAATCAGAAAGGGAAAAGGGGGATGATGAGATTGTGAACTAAGGCTGAGAGTCTGGAAATAAAGGAGAGAGGGATGCTGATAAATTTTGGGGGTGAATCACATGTGGGGAGATGGAAAGGGATTTGAAGACAGTTCCTGGGCTTCTGATGTGGGTAGAGATACTTGTAATAAAGCAGGGATTTCAGGAGAAGGGTCAGGCATGCATCTTCCAAGAAGCCTTCCTTTACCTCTCTAGATAGCACTAACTGCTCCTATTTTGTCTGCCTGTCTTTCTTTCTTCCTTCCTTCCTTCCTTCCTTCCTTCCTTCCTTCCTTCCTTCCTTCCTTCCTTCCTTTCCTTCCTTTCCTTCCTTCCTTCCTTCCTTCCTTCCTTTCCTTCTTTCTTTCTTTCTTTCTTTCTTCCTCCCCCTCCCCCTCTCTCCCTCCCTCCCTCCTTCCTTCCTTCCTTCCTCCCTCCTTCTTTAAAAGATTTATTTTTAAGTAATCTTTACACCCAACATGGAGCTTGAATCCACAATCCCAAAATCAAGAGTCACACACTCTACCAACTGAGCCAGCCAGGTACCCCTATTTTTTTTTTTATTTGAGTATAGCTGACACACAATATGATACTAGTTTAAGGTATACAACTTAGCATTTTGACAGGTTTGTATTTCATTCTGTGTTTACCATTAGTGTAGCTATCATCTGTCTGGAAACATTACCTGATAATTAGTGAGATTGAGCATCTTTTCATGTGTCTGTTGGCCATCTGAATGTCTTCTTTGGAAAATGTCTACTTACACCCCCTACCCACCTTTTAATCAGAATTTTTTTTTTTTTTGGTGTTAAAGAACATATAAATTATTTGTCAGAGAAATTATTGCCCGTGTTCTCTTCTAAGGTTTTTGTGGCTTCAGGTCTTACATTTAAGTCATTAATCCATTGTGAGTTTGTTTTTGAGTGTAGTCTTAGATACTGCTCCAGTTTCATTCTTTTATATGTAGTTGTCTAGTTTTCCCAGCACCATTTATTGAAGAGAGTGTTTTTTCCCCATTGTATACTCTTGACTCCTTTGTCATAGATTAATTGACCATATAAGGGTGGGTTTATTTCTTGGCTCTCTATTCTGTTCTGTTGATCTATGTGCCTGTTTTTGTGCCAGTACCATAATGTTTGGATTATTACAGCTTTGTAGCCTAGCTTAAAACCTGGAATTGTGATACTTCCAGCTTAGTTCTTCTTTCTCAAGATTGTTTTGGCTATTTGGGGTCTTCTGTGGTTCCATACAAACTTTAGGATTTGTTCCAGTTCTGTGAAAAATGCTATTTGTATTTTGGTAGAGATTGCATTGAATTTATAGATTGCTTTGGCTAGTATGAACATTTTAACAATATGAATTCTTCCAATCCATGAACATGGAATATCTTTCCATATGTTTGTGTCATCTTGTTTCTTTCATCAATGTATTATAGTTTTCAGAGTACAGGTCTTTCACTTCTTTTGGTTTTTATTCCTAGGTATTTTATTCTTTTGAGTGCAATTGTAAATGAGATTGTTTTCTTTCTTTCTTTTTTAAGTTTATTCATTTATTAATTTTTAGTAATCTCTACACCCAGTGTGGGGCCCGAATTCATGACCCCAAGATCAAGAGCTGTATGCTCCTCCATCTGAGGCAGCCAGGTACCCCTGGGATTGTTTTCTTAATTTCTCTTTCTGCTACTTTGTTATTAGCTTATAGAAATGCTACCAATGTATGAGTATTGGCTTTTTGAATTATGTATCTTTTTGTATCGTGAAACTCTACTGAATTCATTTATTACTTCTAGTAGCTTTTTGGTGGAGTCTAGGATTTTCTATGTATACTATCACATCGTCTTCAAATAGTGACAGTTTAACTTCTTCATTACCAATATCAGTGTCCCTTATTTCATTTTCTTGCCTGATGGCTATGGGTAAGACTTCAGTACCCTGTTTATCTTACTCCTAATCTACAGAGAAAGCTTTCCATTTTTCACCATTGAGTATGATGGTTATTATACATCTTTCATATGTGGCCTTTATTATATTGAGGTATGTTCCCTCTGACTCTACTTTGTTGAGGGTTTTTTATCATGAATGCATGTTGAATTTTCAAATGCTTTTTCTGCATCTGTTGAGATGATCATATGATTTTTATCCTTCATTTTGTTGATGTGATGTATAATGTTGATTTGTGCACCTTGAAAGTTTTTTCTATTTCTGGAATAAATCCCACCTGATCATGGTGAATGATCTTTCTAATATGTTTTGTATGCGGTTTGGTGATATTCTGTGGAGGAATTTGCATCTATGTTCATTAGGGATATTGGTCTATAGTTTCTTTTTAGTGTGGTATCTTTGTCTGGTTTTGGTATCAGGGTGATGCTGGCCTCACAGAATGTAGCTTTCCTTTTCTATTTTTTGATATAGGTTGAACAGGATAGGTATTAACTTTTCTTTAAATGTTTGGTAGAATTCACTTGTGAATCCATCTGGTCCTGGACTTTTATTTTTTGGTACTTTTTTGATTACCATTTCAATTTCATTAGTTGTAATCAGTCTGTTCAAATTTTGTATTCCTTTCTGATTCACTTTTAGAAGATTGTATGTTTCTAGGAATTTATCCATTTTATCTAGGTTGTCTAGTTTTTTGATATATAAATTTTTCATAGTATTCTCTTATAATTCTTTGTATTTCTGTGATATCAGTTATTCCTCTCTCATTTCTAAAGTTATTTATTAGAGTCTTTTTTCTTTTTTTTTTCTTGGTAAGCCTTGTTAAGGGCTTTCATCTTTTCAACTAAGGTTTCATTAATTTTTAATTTTTTTAGTCTTAATTTCCTTTATTTCTGTTCTAATATTTATTATTTACTTTCTTCTATTCATCTTGGGGTTTATTCTTTTTCTAGTTCATTTAGGTATAAGGTTAGATTGTTTAATTGAGCTTTTTCTTGTTTACTTTTTGTTGTTTATTTATTTTTGAGACAAAGCATGAGCGGGGGAGGGCCAGAGACAGAGGGAGACACAGAATCTGAAACAGGCTCCAGGCTCTGAGCTGCCAGCACAGAACCCGATGTGGGGCTCAAACCCACGAACTGCGAGATCATGACCTGAGCTGAAGTCGGACACTTAACCAACTGAGCCACCCAGGAGCCCCTTTTTCTTGTTTTTTTGAGGTAAGTCTATATCACTATATATTTCTCTCTAGGTAATGTTTTTGCTGTGTCCCAATGATTTTGGACCATTATGTTTCCATTTTCCTTTCTCTCCATGTTTTTTTAAAATTTCTCCTTTGATTGCTTCATTGACTCATTCGTTGTTTAGTGTCATGTTTCCTAGTCTCCATGTGTTTGTGTTTTTTTCCAGTTTTTTCTAGTGATTTATTTGTAGTTTTATACCATTATGGTCAGAAAAGATGCATATGATTTCAGTCTTCTTAAATTTATTGAGGCTTGTCTTGTGGCCTAATATGTGATCTCTTCTGGAGAATGTTCCATGTGTACTTGAAAAGAATGCATATTCTGTTGTTTTTGTATGAAACAATCCATATATATCTGTTGTGCCCATCTGGTCCAATCTGTCATTCAAAGACATGATTTCCTTATTGATTTTCTGTCTAGATGATCTATCCATTGAATTAAATGGGGTGTTAAAGTCCCCTAATATTATTGTATTATCATCAATTTCTCTTTTTATGCCTATTAATATTTATTTTATGTATGTAGGTGCTCCATTGTTGGGTGCATATTTACAGTTGTAAATTGTACAATATTTATAATTTACCAAATCTTCTTGTTGGATTGATCCCTTTATTATTATATCATGCCCTTTTTTGTCGTTTGTTAGTCTTTGTTTTAAAGAATATTTTTTCTGATACAGATATTGTCACCTTGACTATTTTGTTTTATTTATTTGTTTTGTTTTGTTTGCTTCCATTTGCATGGTGAAGGTTTTTCTATCTCTTCATTTTCAGTCTGTATGTGCCTTTAGGTCTGAAGCGAGTCTTCTGTAGGCAGCATATAGATGGGTGTTGTTTTTTAATCCATTCTACTACCCTATGCCTTTTGGTTGGAGCATTTAGGCCATTTACATTTAAAGTAAGTATTGAGGGGCACCTGGGTGGCTCGCTCGGTTAAGCATTTGACTTCAGCTCAGGTCATGATCTCATGCTTCATGAGATCTAGACCTATATCAGGCTCGAGCTGACAGCGTGCAGCCTGCTTGGGTTCCTCTCTCTCTCTCTGCCCCTCCCCAGCTTGTGCTGTCTAAATAAATAAATAAATAAACACACAAACAAACATACATACATTAAAAAATAATTATTGATAAGTATGTACTTATTGTCATTTGGTTGTTTTCTGTTTGTTTTTCTAGTTCTCATTTGTTCCTTTTTTCTTTTCTTGCTCTCTTTCTTTGTGATTGATGAGTTTCTATAGTGTTTTATTTGACTTCCTTTCTCTTTATTTTTGTGAATCTATTGTAGGTTTGTGGTTACCATGAGGTTCATGTATAACATTCTAAGTAAATAGCAGTCTATATTAAACTGATGGTCATTTAAGACAAGCACATTCTAAAATAAAATAAATAAAAATAAGAACAGAAAAAATACAAAGAAAAAACATTTCTTTCTTTTTTTCTTCTCTTCCTTTTTTGCTTTCTCCTTCATGTTTTATGCATGTGTTGTCATACTTTGCATCTTTTTTCATTCATAGTGTTCTTATGTCTAATTATAGCCATTTCTTTTCCACTTAAGAAATCCTTTCAATGTTTCTTGTAACGCTGGTGTAGTGCTTTGGTTGGAAAACTTTATTCTCTCTCTTTGGCTGTACAGAAGCTGTTCAGTCGGCCCTCAGCTCTTCTTCAGGAGGGATTCAGGGTGTGTTCCATGGAAGAAGTGGGTTTAGGGTCTTCCTACATGTCATGTTGGACCAAAATCTCCATCCTTACATTCTTTTTTTTTTTAATGTTTATTTATTTTTGAGACAGAGAGCCAGAGAACCAAAGCAGACTCTGCTCTGACAGCAGAGAGCCTGATGTGGGGGTTGAGCACACAAACCATGAGATCATGACCTGAGCCAAAGTTGGACACTTAACTGACTGAGAGCCACCCAGGTGCCTCCTGCCCCCATCCTTACATTCCAACTTTAGTGGGCAGCTGCTGTCAGCCACCAGCACTGCCTCATGCTAATCTGATTCTCTCTGCAGTAGGCTGTGAGTTCCCCATAGAGAAGATCAGGCAGTGTATGCACTGTCCTATGCCTTCTTGTGAAGGTCCCACATTCTTTCTTGCTATAACAGACACACTCCCACTAAAATGCCAGATACCTGTGTTCCCAGCCTCCCTTGCCACTAAGGCATGGACATGGGCATGTGATTCATTCCTGGCCAATGTGAACTGAGGAAACCATTGGAGCTGAGTCTGGGCAAAAATGTTCTTCCTTGACAGAGGAGAAAGTGAGATTGGAAGCTTCCTCCCCTTCCTGTTTTAAGACATTGTTCCTTGAAAATGTAACAGTTGGCACTGTGGCCACCGTATTGTCACAGTGAGGCAAATCTGAATAGATCAGAGAAGCTGACTCTGAACCATGATATTGTTGAAGCCCTGGACCAAACATGGAACTGCCCTTCTTCTCTCACCTCCTACTGGTTTTTAAATCCCCTTTAAAGTGGTGTTCTCTTACTTATGTCCCCTTAGATGCAAACTCTCCCCCAGTTGAGGATCCTGGCCTAGGCAAATGCTTTAGTTATATGTCAAAATCTAAAGAGCAAATAATCGAGACTACACAAATATCCATTAGGAATTACTGGTGAGTCCATGAGAATCCATCAGTCTAATAGATTGGCTGGTGGGGAGGATAGGGCCCATGGATGGTGGCAGGCTGTGCCCAAGGGTCAGGTGGGCTGGGTGAGATCATGGGTGCTGTGAAGGGAGGATTGGTCTGGCTGGAATGTTTCACAGAATTCTTAGGGAGTCAGGGTCAACAGTGGACACGGAGAGATCATGCTTGATGGTTAGCGTTGCAGGGATCAATCCAATGACAGTTCCTGCCTACTTCAAGAGTTGAATTCGGGGATGACTGTTCAGAGAAAATGCTGCCCTGATCAAGAATTCCACCATGAAAAACTAGTTCATGTTTCTAATTCAAGGCTATTAATTGAAGCTGTATCACTCTAGTCAATTCTCTAGGTTTTAAAGCCTGAACAGAGAGAGCATCTTTTCAGAAAGACCTTCCCTCCTCCTCCTTGCTTCTCTTCAGAGATTATCTATTTGTACATGATCCAGAGCTCAGGATCTGTGACGGCTTTGCATGCTATCTGCTGGGTACATATTAAACTATTCGAGAATTAGTACTGAATTACCGAAGGACAATATGGCAATGAAGAATAAGGAAATGGATATTTATTAGTGAGGAAATCTCTTTTTAGTCCTCTAATTCCTGAATTAAAAACAATACAGCTGGCACCCTTTTCTGAAACATTACACAAATACACCAAACTCTCCTGCCTCCCACCATCTATATTCCCATAATTTCCAAAGCCACCCCCCTCTTTTCTACTGAAAACAGAGTATTTTTTCTTCTGGACCATTGAAATTCTGTATTGCTGACACCAATGGGAAAATAAGGGAGAGAAAAAAGTGAAGCGTGTTTTCCGCTTTTACAGTAGCTATGGGCTTTAATCACAATTGATGATTAATGCTAACATCTTTATTTAAATGCCAGTGTTGTTATGACAAGTAAACCCCAGTCAGCTGCATAGTGGCCTATTAAATAAATGCAGTGAACCTTTCTTCTTGCCTGCAGGTTGGCTCCAACAGCCTCCATTCTTCCTTCCCGTCTCCTCTCTCCAGTCCCCAAACAATTAATCACAGTATCTTCTGTACGGTAATTAGCCCTGTAAGATGAGCTCTGATTTGAAATAATGATTTATGGAACAAAGGAAAATGTCTCTTTTGATAAAACTGATACATGTGAAGCTTGAAATTCCCCTCAGGATGGATTTCTTCAGTTCCTAAGAAGAATGTAGGAAGAGAGGAAAGTAACATTTGATGAAAACCTACTGTGTGGTCAGATTTTCTCTCATTTCCTTTTCACAGCAACGCTGGGAAGCAGTTAGCATTATTTCTATCTGACAAACACAATAGAACCCAGTGAGGTGAAGTCCGGTTCCAGGGACAAAGTGCTGTAGCTATTGCCACCCATCTCATCCACTGGGGACAACGGCTCATTCCGTGAGGTTTAGGAGCAGGGTCAGCCCTGGACAAATGGAGAAGAGAAGAATGTTTTGCTGTCGGTGCCCTCCAAACTGCCTTTCTCTCTGTGTCCATCTGGACAGTGTCGGGGCATTTGAAAAGTCGGGGTAATACCCTGATTTCAGTGGTATAATGTAGTAGATGGTTTAATTGTCCCCTATTGTTTGTTTAGTCTCTTATTTTGTAAGAAGATTGTCATTCTCATCCATGGCCTTGTAACTTGCAGTTACTGTGGGGGGTGTTTTAGATTGCTAGGGCTGTGACAACAAAATGCCTCAGAATGAGTGGCTTAAACAACAGAAATGTATTTTTTTTCACAGTTCTGGAGGTTAGATGTCCAATATCAAGGTGCTGGCAAGTTTAGGATACCCTGAAACCTCTCTCCTTGGCTTGCAAGTGGCCACCTTCTCACTGTGTCCTCACATGACCTACTCCCGGTGTCTCTTCCTCTTATAAGGGCACCGGTCTTAGCAGATTAGGACCCCGCCTTTATGACTTCATTTATCCTTAGTTACCTCTTTAAAGGCCCTATTTCTAAATACAGTCACATTGATGGTCAGGGCTTCAACCTATGAATTTTGAAGGGCATAGTTCCGCCCATAACAGGAGATGAGTAGAGTTTCCACCCAGGTAATTGGGGCTTGGCCACATGACTGGCTTTGGCCAAAAGGATGCAAACAAATGTGATGGCTGCCACGTCTGAGCAGAAGGTTTAAGAGCTCTGTGTAGCAGCTTTGCTGTTGGCTCATTTTCTCCTGTGCCATGAAAACTGCATGTCCCAAATAGGAGCTGATCCTTCAGCCTGGATTCTGGAATAAATAAAATATAAGGAGTATCGCCACAGCCAGAAAGCAGTTATCATGTAATATGAAGTATAAACAAACACGTGTTGTCATAAACTGCTGAGATTTTTGGAGCGGTTACCACAGCATAACCTAACAAGAACTGGCTGATGCACATAACAACATAAAATTGTATTTCCTGGGACGCCTGGGTGGATGTTGGTTAAGCGCCCAACTCTTGATTTCAGCTCAGGTCAGAATCTCACGATTTGTGAGATCGAGCCTCACATTGGGCTTTGCACTAACGTTGCAGAGCCTGCCTGGGACTCTCTCTCCGTCTCTCTGCCCCTCCCCCACAGGCGAGCACCTGTGCACACTCTCTCAAAATAAACAAACTTAAAAGACTATTTTTCTTTTTCAGTTATAGTCTAATGCAGGTTAGATATCTCTCCTTTGTGTTTCTCTTTCCAAATAGTGTCCCAGGAATCTGAGCTCCATGCATCATAGAGTTCTCTGATCTTGTCCTTATTTCCAGCAATGCAGATGGAAGCAAGAGAAAGCCCATGGTTTCTTGGGAGAATTTAGTCGACAGACCTAGAAATGGAGTATATCACTCTTGCCTTCCTGTTTTTGACAAGAATTAATCTCACGGTCCAAACATAAATGTAAGGAAAGCTTAGAAGTATAGTTTTCCAGAATACCCCCCAAAAAGGAAGTATTGGTGAGCATTTTGTCACCGTCTGCGAGAGCCATCTATCCTCAATGTTTCATTCCTGAGAGCGGTCCTCTCTCAGAGCTGTTAATAATACCTCCAGGGTATTAACTGGCAGCGGCATAAAGTGTTAGATACATATCTGTTTTAACAAAGAACTTTTATTTTTTTTAATTTTTTAAAAAATTTTTTATTTATTTCTAGGAGAGAGAGAGAGAGAGAGAGACAGCGTGAGCAGGGGAGGGTCAAAGAGAGAAGGAGACACAGACTCTGAAACAGGCTCCAGGCTCTGAGCTGGCAGTCAGCACAGAGCCCAACACGGGGCTCAAACCCATGAACCGCGAGATCATGACCTAAGCGAAAGTCAGATGCTTAACCGACTAAGTCACCCAGGCGCCCCACAAAGGACTTTTAAAGATCAGAAAGCGTTGTGAACCCCAAAGGAATAAAATGCCAGTAATCTACCTGATAGATTCAGAATAGGACCTATAGGCATCCATTCATAAGCCAAACCTGACCCAGCTAGTTCAGCAAGTATCTGTTCAGCACTTCGCTGTGCCCATGTAAGACCCTGGACAGTGTGCTGTGGAAAGTGAGTGGTGACTTATTTTGCCTGTGAGGTATTAAGAAGATTGTATGGAAGAGGTGACATCGGAACTGGCCCCAAAGACTTTGTTCCACCAAGGCAGGTAGCCAATGGCACTCTAATCAGAAGGCCAATGTTAATACTCTCATGCAGACCCACGGGCAAACACAGTGTGTCATGGGAAGTGCAAGTGGCAAAGAATGTCCAGATCACAGCATGCACTGGGCCAGGGACAATGGGAAGAAGAAGATAACATGGAGAAGTGGCATATAGTGGATTAAATGGTGCACCCCCCCAAAAAAAAGTTATTTCCACCCGGAACAGGTGCATGTGACCTTATTTGGAAAAGGGGCCTTTGCAGATGCAAATAGATTAAGCATTTTGAAGTGAGACTATATTGGATTACCCAGATGGGTCCTACATCCAGAATAAGTGTCCTTATAAGAAATGGAGGCAGGGGAGGCGGAAAAGTAAATAAATAAAAAAGAAGAGGAGAACACAGACACACAGAGAAGGCAGAGACTGGAGTGACGTAGCCACAAACTAAGGGATACCTGGAGACATCAGAGACTGGAAGAAGTGGGGAAGGATTCTCCCTTTCCTTCAGACTTCTGGCCTCTAAAACTGGGAGAAGAAATTTCTGTTGTTTCAAGCCATAAAGTTTATGGTGATTTGTTATGACAACCACAAGAAACTAATACATGAGGATATGGAGGGTGTGTTCTATCTCGCTGAGGAGTTTGGAGCAGGGGATGGGTGGAGGAGGCAATGTTGATCATCTTGAAGATGGAACTGATACAGTCTGATTGGTCCATCAGGAAGAAAGGCAACTCTGGTGGCCCTCTAGGGTGTCAGGTAATTTTTATCAGTCTGGTTGTGTGTAGGGAGATGGAAGGTGATGAGCGATGGGTGAGCTCCTAGGCGCAGTGGAGCTGGGCCGGAAACATCTCCCTCTAGAGACACTGGCTGCGCCTCCTCCCACCTCTTCCCACCGAGTGAGTTACCCCAGCCCCCTCTCGGGGATTATTTCATGGGCTGTCTTTTTTTTTTTTTAACATTTTATTTTATTTCTGAGAGAGAGAGACAGCGTGATCAGGGGAGGGTCAGAGAGAGGGAGACACAGAAAGTGAAGCAGGCTCCAGGCTCTGAGCTGTCAGCACAGAGCCCGACGCAGGGCTCAAACCCATGAACCGTGAGATCATGACCTGAGCCGAAGTCGGACGCTTAACCGACTGAGCCCCCAGGTGCCTCAAATGGTCTGCCTTTGTCTAGCTCCCAGAATGACCAGTTCATGACTAGAGGGAGAGGAATTAATTCTTTTTAATGACTCTTTTCTGGAAAACAGCAGAACTTTTGCAATCATCTGGCTATACATTGGCTCTTCTGGAAAAGGGACCTCAGAAATATTCTGAGTGCAGTGCGTGTGTGGGAGTGTCCCACGGGTGAGCCCTCAGATTCCACTGAGACTTGTTTAGTTATGACTATATAATAACCTGTTCCTAAACATAGTGACTTAAAACAACAGCCCTTTCATTCTGTCTCAGTTCTGTGGGTTGAATGGGCTCAGCTCTGCAGCTCTGCTGTGGGGCCTTCCTTTGGGATTCTCATGGCCGTCGTCAGGTAATGCCAAGCCTCGAATCGTCAGGAGGCCGAGCTGGAACACTGAGATGGCTGGGCACCTTTCCTTCTCCAATTAGTTTCAGTACCTCTCCTCTCCACCTGCCTTCTCCAAGCGGTCTCTCCAGAAGGGGAGAGGGGCTTCGTACATAGTGGTTCTGGGGTTGCAAGAGGGAGGAAATGGCAACTGTCGGTGCTCTGAAAAGCCAGGTCTGAAATTGGGGAAAGCCTGGCTTCCACTGGGTTCTGTTGGTTAAAGTAGTCACAGCAAAGCAGACTCAAGGAAGGAGAAATAGGATGTGAGGCCGATCTGGCTGCGACATCTGTCACCTCATTGATCGCAAGGGTTGATTCGGCTGATCTGGCTGGTAGGCGGGTGTCCCCTTCCTCCCTCACCGCTCCATGTGTGTCGCTCCCGGAGCGCGCTTGGTGGAAGAGGCCGACCTTCCCCAATAGATGAGGACCGTTCTTCCGTCAAGGACATACGAGTAGCTGTGAACCTTGCTAGAACCTTGCTAGAACCTTGCTAGAACCTCCAAACAAGCTCTCAAGGAAGGAGAAATAACCTCCATTTTTTGGTGGGAGAAGACAAAGAATGGGCAGCCATCTTGAAGTCCATCTCAAGGCAATTTGCAAAAAGTTGTACTTTTGTCATTTTCCCTCAGCAGAATGGACGGGAGTAGAAGAGGCACGGTGTAGGTATTCGATGAATATTTGAGGACTAGACTGAATGAACACATGAATACACACATTCAATGTCAGCACGTTTCAGAAGTTCTCCGTTATTTTAAAAAAAGAATTTGATCATAACATGGGCATGGTACTGAAATTGCCCAGAGGTATTGTTTGAGAGTTAGATTAGGAAAAAGAGAAAAGCTTCTTGTCTGGTTAAGAGTGTAATGTCAGCATAGAGTGGTGCTATTTAAAAAAAATTTTTTTTAATGTTTATTTTTGAAAGAAAGAGACAGAGACAGAGACAGTGTGAGTGGGGGAGGGACAGAGAGAGAGGGAGACACAGAATCTGAAGCAGGTTCTAGGCTCTGAGCTGTCAGCACAGAGCCCGATGTGAGTTCGAGCCCACGAACCGCGAGATCATGACCTGATCTGAAGTTGGACACGCAACTGACTGAGCCACCCAGGCGCTCCTAGAGTGGTGTTATTAATGAATTGTGTTGTTAATTACAGGATACACACACACACACACACACACACACATACACACACACACACACCACAACGCTAAGGCCCAGGAAGACACTGTTGCTTGCCCCTTGCCATTTAGGCAAGATATTCATTATAAAGAAATATTAATGACATTTAGTTTCTTTTTTTATGAATTCTAATCTAGAAGATAAACTGCTACAGGCATGAATTAAGAAAGATGAGGTATTCACTTAAAAACTTCAAAAAATTAAAAAGCTTTTAAGTCAATATGTATGCATTTCATCTTTACTGAGCAATTCTGCATTCATAAATCATATTTCCTTTGCTTACCTTTTTCTAATCTTTACGTGCCTCTCTTTCCTATAACAGGAATCCTGAAAGGTATACATTTTCTAACCTAAAATACTATGATTGCTTTACTATTATAAATTAAATACTACAGGTTTGTTCTTTAATGTTTTTAAAAAGAGAGACAGAGCGGGTCACCCGGGTGGCTCAGTCAGTTAAGTCTGACTTCAGCTCGGGTCATGATCTCACGGTTCGTGGGTTCGAGCTCCACATTGGGCTTTGTGCTGATATGATGCAGAGCCTGCTTGGGGTTCTATCTCTCCCTCTCTCTTTGCCTCTCTCTCTCTCACTCTCAATAAATAAATAAACAAACAAACTTAGAGACAAAGCATGAGCAGGGAAGGGGCAGAGAGAGAGGGAGACACAGAGAATTTGAAGCAGCTCCAGGCTCTTAGCTGTCAGCACAGAGCCTGACGCAAGGCTCAAACTCACAGACCATGAGATCATGACCTGAGCCAAAGTTTGTCGCTTCATTGACTGAGCCACCCATGCGCCCCTAGATACTACTGGTTATATTAATGATTCAGGCATCACTCAAAAAGTATACAAAATGCTGGGGGAAAATATCAATCAATAAGTTTTTTGGAAAATGTTATTGAAAGTAAGAGATCTCAGTGAAGCGACCGACTTTGGCTCAGGTCATGATCTCATGGTCCATGAGTTAGAAACAGCCATGTCATTTTAAAGGAGGAATCCCCAGCTGTACGTGCAAATGAAATTCTTCAACATTTATCTCTTTGAGTTGACCATCTCAAGTCATATACTAGGTATTAAATACCCAAAGCAAGTCCTGTTCTGTTTGAACGAAGGGAGGTCTTCAAGAGGACCAAAGAACAAAATAAGAAACATTCAAAATTGCTTTGAACCTGTGAACCCGAGAAGCATGTTCCTCGGTGCCTTTGCCCGGCCTACTCTTTCTCCAAATCCTCCTTTGCCTGAAACTGACCTATCTGGCAGGACTTGTCCCTCGCTCCATTCAGAGACCTGCTCACATTCCACCTCACTCACCAGGGTCCCCTTTCCTGGCCACCCTTGCTAAAGTAGCATCCCCATCACCCTACATCTCGTCATGGCATCCACACTGAGCTGTTTGTATCTTTATGATCTGTCTCTCCACTGAGAACAGAAGCAGGGCTCCCCGCCGCCCCCCCTCCCCCGCCACCTTGCCGTGCAAGGCATATAGCAGCTGCTCAGCAAATACATGTGGATTATTCATAGGAGCAGGTCCCCAAATGTCAGCTTAATATAATGCACATGAGTTGAGGGCTCACACACTTCAGAAACAGGTACGCATTTCCACAAAAGGGAAAGATAAACACTGCCAATAGACGTGCCAGCCCCAGAGTCTAATGCAGAGACATCTGCACCAATTGTGGAAAAGGCTGCCAGTTCCAGATTGGCCTTGTTATTCATGGATCATAAAAAAGAATGGTTTCTTCCTCTTGGAAGGTGGCTCATTCCATCAGCATTGATCATTTTGTACTAACCATACCCTTGTGATGCTCTTCACGGAGACAGGCTTCCTATCTTTCATGGCACTCCCCACCTGCTTCCACTGGCTGCCCTTCCTGTGCGTATCTAAGCTATGAACTATCTCAGCAACCTCTAATGATTCTTTGGAAATATCTTTCATTTGGATTGGTGGAAGTTTTCCAGATGCAAGGGATTGCAGTAAAGTAGGAAAAAGTCAGCAGAAAATTCAAACATTGTATTTTATTGTTGCAAAATGATTTTCAATTCTTCCTGTACCCAGAGCAGTGTCCAGGAATTCTAAAGGATTAAAAACGTCACTGCCTCAGGGCGCCTGGGTGGCTCGGTCGGTTCACAGTCCGACTCTTGATATCGGCTCAGGTCATGATCTTATGATTTGTCGGACCGAGCCCCATGTCAGGCTCTGTGCTGGTGGTGTGGAGCCTGCTTAGGATTCTCTCTCTGCTTCTCCCCTGTTTACCTGCTTGCTCGCTCTCTCTCAAAATAAATAAATAAACTTAAAAAAAGTCACTGTTTCTCAGTGCCTCCACCATAAATTCTATTTCGAGAAATTGTACCCACTCAGTCTCAACCAGGGAAAATAAACAAATCCACTTGTGGGATCGAAACTGAGTTTCCAAAATACTTGGTGACGTTATTGAGGTTAGCTTTGTTTCTTTAGGGACAGTCAGTATCTCTCAAGAATAAATGTAGCATCAAATTGTATTATTTCAGTGACAGGGTTTCTAATTATGATTCCGTTGATAAATCTGGCGCTAAACACATGCAATAACCTTTCCTCTTCGTTTATGTTTGCCTCTGTGCTAATTTTCTTTTTAAATTAAACTCTTCAGAAGAGAGCTTAAGGTGCGGAATTTTTATTTCAGTTAAGTAGTCCTGGCTCTTTCATGGCCTATACCCAGCTTTCCCGGCCCATTGATAGTCATACTTAAAGGGTGGATGAGTTTATCAAGGTGGTCTGATAATACCATCTACTAGCTGATGATCTCAATTTCAGAGAATTTCAAGCAAGGGGTGTCGACTTAGTTTACTGTGCTGGCTAGATGGGGGTGGGGGCAGAGAACCACTGCGTGCGAATTGGCTTACTACATTGGGTGCAAGGACTCGATGTTAAGGTTTTGTCTGCTTGCTTGCCTTACTTGGGTCTCTCTACATAGAAACAGGGAGGTTAGGGCTGGAAGGAACATCCTCACTCCCGATTCTCCAACCACAACACCGATCCAAAAGTTACTGAGAAATGGGGAGCATCTCTCTGGCTGCTTGAGTTTCTAGTTACAGTGGCTTCTAGGCTACGGCCACTCCCAGGGAAGTCTCCATGGTAAGGGTGGTTTACTTAAAATTCCTAAGAGAGATGGCCCTCCTTATAAATGTAAAGGGAGCACTTGGGGTACATTTTCTGTCCCTGCGTGAGGAAGTAATATGTTGTTGCCAAACATAACTGGGTAGTAGTTAGTATTTTGATGAGCTAACTTGATGAAGGAAGCATTAGTCTTTGCGAAAATGAGGGCCTGATAGCTGGCTGAGTGTCAATAAATACTTACAGACTGAATGACGAAGGGATGAGTGATATCCTTGAAGTTAATAGCAGTTTGCTACCCAAGTTCATTGTTGTTGTTGTTGTTGAACTTAATTTGTTTGTATAGGAAGAGCAACCTATGCCATGTGATGCGAATTAAACATGGGCAAGATGGATTACATGCAGTTGGTGTTTTCTCATGAATGTTGAAGGTCAAGTTCATATAGACCAGTTTGTCAGTTAACTTTCAGCCTTTTCTGATACTGGATTTCTAGCAGTACAATAAACTATAGGTGAATTTTTTTTTTCTTTACACTATTGTTGGGAGGTTTTAAGAGGTGATTTTTATGAGAAATGCCATATGTTTACCTGTAGGCCAGTCTGGTGTTTGCTGGTAACTGCCTTCCCCACGGCCCGCAGCACTTAGTGAAATATAGAAGCACTCTGCCCTTCCTTCCCCACAGTTAGCCATATGCCACTTCGTCTCTATAGGTAATTCTTCCACATCACTCCCTCTTGGGAAAGAAAAACAGCTCTCATATATGAAGGCTCATTCCAAAATGAGAAGCATGTACAAGGTTTAATATAAGAAATACTTCACCCTCAAGTATTTAAAAGCTTAAAGGGAGCAGTACCTTTGTTGGAATAAATCCAGTGTTCAGAGTTTGAAGAAATCCAATAAGTTTCAAACACGCTTCTGGATTTAGCCCCTACTTGAAAAGACTTAGGGAAGGGAGATGAAGGCACGGAAGTTATTTTTAGCACTATTGAAATTGTGAAGGGATGCATTTATTGCTATGCAAGTTGAGAAGAGTTTTCTGCTATGCTGGAAACAGGTCTGTTTCCTCCTTCTTAAGATGGTGCTGGCTTCTGATCCAATGTGTGTAATAGGAGCTCTTGTTAATCATCAGTCTTCCTCAGTGGTGACCAGCCGCTTCAGGAAGGACGTGCAGTGGTGAAGTGAAGAAAACACACCACCCAGATGCATATGAATGCTAAAGCTTTGAAATGGACAAAGGCTAAACATTATTATTGCCAATTGGCTTCTGATTTTGATGCATACAAAATATCAAGTAAAGGCCTTTCTACTGATGCCTCTCAGTAAACCTATCTTTGAAAGAGTTGTGCTTTCATGCAAATTTATGCTAGATTTCACATTTTATTTTTTTCCTGAAAGATTTTATTTTTAAGTAATCTCAACACCCACCGTGGGGCTTGAACTCAAAAGATCAGGAGTCCCACATTCCACTGAGCCAGCCAGGCGCCCCATAGATTTTTCATTTTAAAAGGAAATTTGCTTCAAACTCTGACCCTGTGGAAGTTTTCTGGGCAGTTAATGTTGATTATTAATTTAATTGTAAGATTCATTTAAAAATCTATCATTACTTTGGGGCAGCTGGCTAGCTCAGTCAGTAGAGCATGCCCCTCTTGATTTGGGGTTGTAAATTTGAGCCCCACATTGGGTGCAGAGGTTACTTAAAAGTAAAATCTTAATGGGGTGCCTGGGTGGGTCATTTGGTTGAGATGCCAGCTTCAGCTCAGGTCATGATCTCACAGTTCATGGGTTTGAGCCCTGCATCAGGCTCTGTGCTGACAGCTCAGAGCCTGGAACCTGCTTGGATTCTGTCTCCCTTTTTCTCTGCCCCTCCCCTGCTCTCTCTCTTGCTCTCTCTCTCTTTCTCTGTCTCTCAGAAATGAATAAATGTTAAAAAAAAACTTCTCAAAATAAAATCTTAAAAATAAATAAATACCTAAGCCTATCATGACTTAATAGTATTTAATTTAAAAAGTATCAAAAATTGGGCACAGAGGAAGCACACATAAAATTGTGGCTCTGGTACAATTAAGGGAGAAAGAGTAACCTGCTGCCTCATATCAACTGAAATGAGATAGTAGAAGTTTCACTGAAACTAATATAACATTGTACTGGAATTAAATTTATTTTTTTTAAAAAGAAAGAAAGTGGAAGTTTTCCCAAGCATAGTGACATTTATTATAAATTTAGGACCAGATATTGCATCCGACAAAGGGATGTTAGGAATTAGGTTGTCTTCTGTAATATTGGTCTCTTATTTTTAGAATAAGTAAAAGGAATTCTTAATAAAGACCCCGGAGAAAGTCGGGATAGAAGGAACTTACTTATAAGTAACATCATAAAAGCCATCTATGAGAAGCCCTCAGCTAACATCATCCTCAATGGGGAAAAACTGAGAGCTTTCCCCCTGAGATCAGGAACACGACAGGGATGCCCACTCTCACCACTGCTGTTTCACATAGTGCTGGAAGTCCTAGCATCAGCCATCAGACACCAAAAGGAAATCAAAGGCATCAGAACTGGCAAAGAGGAAGTCAAACTTTCACTCTTCGCAGATGACATGATACTCTACATAGAAAACCCAACAGACTCCACCAGAAGCCTACTAGAACTGATCCAAGAATTCAGCCAAGTTGCAGGGTACAAAATCAACATACAGAAATTGGTTGCATTTTTATACACCAACAATGAAGCAACAGAAAGAGAAATCAAGAAACTGATCCCATTCATAATTGCACAAAAAAACATAAAACACCTCGGAATAAACCTAACCAAGGATACAAGAGATCTGTATGAGGAAAACTATAGAAAACTTATGAAGGAAATTGAAGAAGACACAAAGAAATGGAAAAACATTCCATGCTCATAGATAGGAAGAATAAATACAGTTAAGATGTCATTACTACCCAAAGCAATCTACACATTCAATGCAATCCCAATCAAAATTGCATGAGCATTCTTCTCAAAACTAGAACAAACTATCCTAAAATTTGTAAGGAACCACAAAAGACCCCGAATAGCCAAAGTAATATTGAAGAAGAAAACCAAAAATGGGAGGCATCACCATCCCAGACTTTAGCCTCTACTACAAAGCTGTAGTCATCAAGACAGTATGGTATTGGCACAAAAACAGACACATAGACCAATGGAATAGAATAGAGAACTCAGATTTGGACCCAAAAATGTACAGCCAACTAATCTTTGACAAAGCAGGAAAGAGTATCCAATGGAAAAAAGCCTTTTTAACAGATGGTGTTGGGAGAACTGGACAGCAACATGCAGAAGAATGAAACTAGATCATTTTCTCACACCGTACACACAGAAAAACTCAAAATGGATAAAGGACCTGAATGTGAGACAGGAAACCATCAGAACCCTAGAGGAGAAAGCAGGAAACAATCTCCTTGACCTCAACCGCAGCAATTTCTTACTTGATACATCCCCAAAGACAAGGGAATCAAGAGCAAAAATGAACTATAGGGACCTCATCAAGATTAAAAGCTTCTGCACGGTAAAGGAAACAATCCATAAAACTAATAGGCAACCTACGGAATGGGAAAAGATAGTTGGAAATGACATACCAGATAAGGGGCTAGTGTCTAAAACCTATAAGGAACTCACCAAACTCCATACCCGAAAAACAAACAACCCAGTGAAGACATGGGCAGAAGATATGAACAGACACTTCTCCAAAGAGGACATCCAGATGGCCAACAGACACACCAAACGATGCTCAGCATCCCTCCTTATCAGGGAAATACAAATCAAAACCTCACGCTGGTCAGAGTGGTTAAAATGAGCAAATCAGAGGACTCTAGATGCTGGCGAGGATGTGGAGAAGCGGGCACCCTCCTACGCTGTTGGTGGGAATGTAAACGGGTGCAGCCCCTCTGGAAAACAGTGTGGAGATTCCTCAAAAAATTAACAATAGAACTCCCCTATGACCCAGCAGTAGCACTGCTAGGAATTTACCCAAGGGATACAGGAGTGCTGATGCATAGGGGCACATGTACCCCAATGTTCATAGCAGCACTCTCAACAATAGCCAAACCATGGAAAGAGCCTAAGTGTCCATCAACGGACGAATGGATCAAGAAGATGTGGTTCATCTATACAATGGAACACTACATGGCAGTGCGAAAGAATGACATCTGGCCATGTGTAGCAACATGGATAGACCTTGAGAGTGTTACGCTGAGTGAAAGAAGTTAGGCAGAGAAGGACAGCTACCATATGTTTGCACGTATAGGAGGATTAGGAGGAACTTAACGGAGAGCTATGAAGGGGAAGAAGGGGAAAAGCAGTGGGGGAGAGGGAGGGAGGGAAACCATGAGAGACTCTTGAATGCCGAGAACAAACTGAGGGCAGATGGGGTGGGGGGAGGGGAAGGGAGGTGATGGGCATGGAGGAGGGCACTTGAGGGGATGAGCACTGGGTGTTATATGGAAACCAACTTGACAATAAACTATTAAAAAAAAGAATAAGTAAAAGGAAAGCACATGGGATCATTTTTTTTTATTGTGCTGAAATACACATAAAATTCACCATTTTAACCATTCAGAGGCATTTAGTGTATTCACAGGGTGGTGTAACCATCAGCACTAGCTAGCTCCCTAACATTTGCATCACCCCAAAAGAGAACTCTGTACTTATTAAATAGCCACGTCCCATTTCCCCCTCCTCCCAGCCCCTGCAACCAAGTATCAGACTTAGGCAGTCAGGAAAATATGCTTTCTATCTCTTTGTATTTACTTTTTCCAAATATTTTATATAAATGGGATCAGTTTGTTTTAAAGATTTTAATTTTAAGTAATCTCTATCCCCAATGTGGAGCTCAAACTCACAACCCCGAGATCAAGAGTCGCATGCTCCACTGACTGAACCACACAGGAGCCCCTGGGATCAATTTTTTTAATAGGGGAAAATCTAAGCCAGCAATAGCTGTTATTTGATAAGTGGGATATAAGCAAATGGTTGGACTTTGCAATCTGGAAACCTTCATTCTGCCAGCTGGCTACACCAGAACTGAAGGACAAGCTGGAGAACCTTGATAATCGAGCAGAAAGCAGCATACCTAAGCACTGCAGGTGGAAGTGTAGGATTTCAGGTGAATTCCTAGGTCCCCAAACCACAAGTCTGGGCAGCATTCCATAGTAGAATCTCAAATTATTATAGTGACCTCCTCAGTCTGGTGAAGTCAGTAAACTATGAGAGCTCAGCTTTCCCTAACTCTCCTACCCTTCCTTCCTCCTTTTCCTCCTCTTCCTCCAACTCCTTCCTTTCCCTTCCCATTCCCCTTCCTCTCCTTCTCCTCCTCTCCTCCGTTTTCTCCTTTTTCCTCTCCTTTTTTAAGTAAGCTCTATGCCCAGTGTGGGGCTCAAACTAACAACCCCTCAATCTCCACCAACTAAGCCAGCCAGGCACTCCCTTTTTTAAAGCAAAACCTTATTGAGGATGTAGCATGGTCAACACTCTGGCAACAATAGTGTACAAAGCAGGCATTATCTCTGCATTCACAGAGTGCACACTCGTGGAAAGACAGACAATAAAGTAAATAGCTACGCTGTGCTGTGGGTGTTGAAGGAAGAGAACACCATAGTATGAGTGAGAATAATGGAAGTGGGAAGCTCCTTTAGGTCACGTGTTCAGGAGGGGCCTCTCTGAGGATGTCATATTCAAGCCAGGAAGGCTGCGAAGGAGGCGGCCTTGTGAAAAGTGGTATATGAGAGGTCCCGGTAGAAGAACCACTGCATATAGTGGCATTGCGGCAAGAAGGCGCATAGCACATTCTATCAAGAAAAGATCAGAAACCTAGTGAGTGAGGTGAGGCTGGAGAACTACCCAAGGGCCCAGTCATGCAGAACTTTCTGGTGTGTGGTACAGGATTTCTTGTAAAAGCACTGGCCAGTCCTCAGTATCAAGTAGGAGATTGACTTGAGCCAGTGTTTTTCACTCGTTGCCATGAGGAGATGGGATTAAGGGGACAAGGGTCGACTAAGGGAGACCACTTAGGAGGGTAATGAAAAGGTCCAGGTGAAAGGCAGTGGTGGCCTGGACATAGTGGAGCTACATCCATTCACATCACGGTCTCTTACGGGATCCTTTGGCTGGGCTGGGCAGAATGGAATGAGCATGGGTGTTTGCACTGAGATACTCGATCCACGTAAGGTCCCTCTAGGTGAGCTGGGAACGTAGAAAATGCAAATCAGGAGTGACATTGGTAATTTGTTGCAGTTTAATAAACATTTGTTGAATACTCCTCTGTGCCAAACCGATGGCACCATTTTTCTTGAGAGTTTTAAAGGCATTCCTCCATGTTTATCTTCCTGGTCCCACTAGTGCTGTTGAGAAGACCAAAGCCATTCTGGTGCTTGATCCCTTGCTTTGACCTCCTGATCTGGAGAGATCTTCTCTGTTCCGCTCTCCCATGATGGCAGGGTTTAGTCTGGGTCTCTGATCATCCCTTGTCCTGGGTGCTCACTGGGCCAATTCAGTGTCAGCACCCTTGCTTTTCAGTGCCTGAAGTTTAAAAACTAATTTTATCAATGGTTTTGTGTCTCCCATTTTCTTTTTACTTTCTCCATATCTTATGCTCTCCAGATATTGGACCACTAGACTGGTCCTTTGTCTTTTTTTTTTCTTCCTACTTTTGGGAACATTTACTTAATTTTATCTTCTAACTTACCCATTGAGCTATTTATTTTTAATGTCCATGAACCCTCCTTTTATATATTTAATCTCTGGATGTTTCTTTCATACAGGATCTGAGAAGCTGGAAATCTAATTGCTTCTTTAAACACACTTTTATTTTATTTATTTATTTTTTTAAAATGTTTATTTAATTCTGGGAGACAGAGAGAGAGAGAGAGAGAGCGTGAGCAGGGGAGGGTCAGAGAGAGAGGGAGTCACAGACTGAAACAGGCTCCAGGCTCTGAGCTGGCAGTCAGCACAGAGCCTGAAGTGGGCCTCGAACCCACACACCGCGAGATCATGACCTAAGCGAAAGTCGGACGCTTAACCGACTAAGCCACCCAGGCGCCCTTTAAACACACTTTTAATCAACCTACTCTTTTTTTTTTTTATAACTCCATCTTCTCCCCCAACTCCCGAGGTACTTGACGCTGCCGGTTACTGAGTCTTTGGATAAATCTCGGCAGGGATCAGCAAACTTTTTCTCTAACGTGCCAGATAGTCAGTATTTCAGGCTTTGTGGACCATACAATTGCTTGACCAGCAGATCACATCTCCTCTCAACTGCTCAGCTCTGCTGCCGTATCAGGAACGGAGCCGTAGACAACATGTAAATGAATGGGCGAGCAAGCCTCACTTACTCACCCCTGGCGCGTGAATCGGGCTGCGTAGCGGCTTTCCCTGCTGCGGCTCAGGTTTTCAGCTTCTTGTGGTCTGCCAACTCACCAGCTCCCCATCCGTCTGCTTTCCAGCTTCCCCAGGTTTGTTGCTGCTGTTGTCTCCCCTCTGAGCCTTATTTTGAGATTGTATGTTTTTAATCCTTTAACAGTCCCTTTACTGGAGTTTCAGGAGCAAAAGTAAAGAAATACCTTGCGTCTTCCAGCATCTTGACCTGGGCGCTGCAGTTAAGCATCAATTAACAAAGGGTAGTATGAGGCGTTTACGGGACTTATTTCTGTAATTTGACACAACCACTCTAAATGACTCTGGCTGTCTCACCCTTTTGCAGGACCCCACTAATTTAGATTCTTCAATCGTTGTTTCCTGTGACACGAATTTTATTTTAGCCTTTGTCATGAAATCTATTCCCAGCAGTTGGTGGGATCTTAGCATTTGTAATTTCATGTAAAATTAATACAGCATAGATTTGAGGCAGCGCAGTCAACTCGTGAGGCTAACTTGCAAGTGGTAGGTCAGAAAAACAGCTCTCCCCAGGCGAGGCCGGCACCGGCTGAATGTGCTCAGATATTCTGGAGACTTTTGCTTCCATGACCAGCCCCCACATGCAGAGCCAAGGCCCACAGGAGCCGTTGCTAGGCCTCGTGTCCCAGAACCTTGAGCCTTGGTAGCAAATCGAACAGGAAGCCACTCTCTGAACCAGCACCTCCCGATAAGCTGGGAATAGCTGCACTATGTCTTCCAACCATGGTTAAGCTCCAAAATGCCTTCCCTTCCTCTCCTAGAGGAAGGGCAAGTTCTCAATGTGCTATTGGCTGAGGAGAGAGGGCTGCAAAATAAATCCACTGATTTGTCCAACTAGAGAATGCTGTTCAGTGTTGGAGGAAATGCCCTAGGAGCCGTGGCTTTCTAACATGATTACACAGTGGTGTCACCTGGGGAGTTCTGGAAATGCCCAGGCCTCACTCTAGACTATTTACATCAGACTGGGGGGGGGGGGGTGGGCAGGTGTGGGGAGAGAAGAGGAGGGTCACTGGGTATTAGCATTTTAAAGCTCCTGTGTGAGTTCCTTATATAGTTTGGATATCACCCTTTATCAGTGATGGGGTTTGCAACCACTTCCTCCCATTCTGTGAGCTGTCTTCTCATTTTGTTGATGGTTTCCTTTGTTTGGTGTTGTCCTGCCTATCTGTTTTCCTTTTGTTGCCTATGTCTTTGGTGTCATATCCAAGAAATCATTTCTAAATCTAATGTCATAAAGTTTTCCCCTGTGGTTTCTTCTAGGAGTTTTATAGCTTCAGGTCTTACATTTAAGCCTTCAAGTCTTTTTGGGTGGATCTTTGTATATGGTGTAAGATACGGGTCCCATTTCATTCCTTTGCATGTGTGTATTCCATTTTCCCAGCATCATTTGTTGAAGAGACTGCTTTCCCCATTGTGTATTTCTGGCTCCCGTGTCAAAAAGCAATGGACTGTATATATGCATGGGTTTATTTCTGGACACTATTCCATTGGCTTAGATTTGTGCCTTCCCATGCTGGTGGGCAAAGGATTTGAATAGAGATTTCCACAAAGAGGACATACAAATGGTCACCAAAGCTATAGTATATGAAATGGTGCTCAACATCAGGGAGATGCAAATCAAAACTATAATGAGACATCACCTCACACCTGTTAAAAAAAAAGAGAGATAACAAGTGATGGAAAGGATGTAGAGGAAGCAGAACCCTGATTGGAATGTAAAATGGTGCACCCTTTGGAAAACAGTATGGAGTTTCCTTAAAAAATTAAAAATAGAACACCCATATTATTCAGCAATCACACTTCTGGGTATATATCTAAAAGAATTGTAATCAGGATCCAAAGAGATATTTGCACTCCCGTGTTAATTATAGCATTATTGATAATAAATAGACAAGATATGGAAATGAGCAAAATATCCATCAATGAAGAAATACATAAGGGAAATGTAGTATATACATATATAATGGGATCTTATTCAGTCCTAAAAAGGAAGAAAACCTGAGGTGTGGCTCAGTTGGTTAAGCAGCTGACTCTTTTTGTTTTTTTGTTTTTAATTTTTTTTGTGTTTGTTTATTTTCAAGAGAGAGAATGAGAGCGAGCAGGAGCAGCATAGGACACAGAATCTGAAGCAGGCCCCAGGCTCCAAGCTGTCAGCACAGAGCCCGATGCAGGGCTCCAACCCACGAACCATGAGATCATGACTGGAGCTGAAGTCAGACGCTTCACCAACTGAGCCACCCAGGCACCCCAGCAATCTGACTCTTGCTTTAGTTCAGGTCATGATCTCAGCCCTGCGTCGGGCTCTGCACTGACGGCACAGAACCTGCTTGGGATTCTCTCTCTCTGCCTCTCCCCTGCTCACATGTGCACGTGCTCTCTCTCTCTCTGTCTCTCTGTCTCTCTCTCAAAATAAATAAATAATTTCTTTTTTTTTAAGAATAAAACCCTGCCATGTGCAACAACATGGATAAGCCTGGAGGACATTATGCCAAGTGAAACCAGCTAGTCACAGAAGGACAGACATGGCATGATTCCACTTATACGAGGATTCTAAAATAGGTAAAGTCACAGAAGCAGAGAGTAGAATGGTGGTTGCCAAGGGTCAGGGGGAGGGGGAGATAGAGAGTTGTTCAATGGATCTAAAATGTCAGGTATGCAAGGGGAGTACTTTCTAGAGCTCTGCTGTGCAGCACAGCACCTACAGACAACAGCACCGCTGTACGCTTAAGCATTTGTGAAGAGGGCAGATCTCATGTCAGGTGTTCTCACCACAGTAAGACGAAGTCATCAGAAGTTAAAAAATGATTCCAGCGCATCCTATTTAAAAGTGCCGCCGTCCCCCGGTGGGGTGGGGGAGCACTGCATTTGCTTCTCAGCTTCCTTTCCTTGGGGTGGCAGTGATAAATTGACACCAGGATGTGACACAAGACAAAGGAGTGTTTTGACTTGGGAGAGGAAGTGAGGAAACCGTTGGACATAATTTGGTTTTAGAACATAAGATTTTTTTAAGTGTAAGAATATGAGAATTATGTCATATTTAATTAATGAATAATAATTCAAATTTAGGCACTATTTTAAGCACTTTCTGCAAACTGTCCCACATTATCCTCCTAACAGCCCTATAAGAGGAGTATTGTCATTTTTATATTTTTACCAATAAGGAAACTGAGGCACAGGGAGGTTAAGTGACTTGTCTGAAGTTATACATAGGATATAAGTGGTGGAGCTGGGAGTCTGTCTCCGGGGTTCAAGGTCATGGCTATACTGCTTCCACATTTAGTTTTGTAAATGGATGATGTCTTTATGTAAAAGAATCAAGTTATTATAAAATTGAGCAAAAATGCAAATCCTTGAGCAGAGCACAACTTCATAATTTTTTATCTTAATTTTGAAATGCCCAAAGCTTGAAAAACAGAGAGTTCTGAAGTTCGGTCCCCACACTCATTTGCCAATAATACCTGAACAGATGAAATATAAGGTCGTGCCTAATCTCTTCTTGCTCCTCAGAGTATGAATATCCACATTCTTGAGGGCACAGTTCCTGGGTTTTCCTACTTCTTGCTGTGGCACACTCTGCTGGTTACGTAAGATGAGGCTGTGGAAATCCAGTGTGCTGTGTACCAAATATTTCCAGTGCTCCACTGCTGGGCGCCGTGTAGGGCTGTACCTCCCCTCCCCTTTGTAGTTAGGCACAACCATGTGACTTGATTTGGCCAATGAACTGTGACCATGTGGAATACATGTCACTTCTGAGAAGTTTTAGGACGCAGTTTGCAATCAGCTTTAACTGTCTTTCCCTCTGGAACTCTGACTAGCTGCTGCTGCTGCTGCTGCTGCTGCTGCTTTTTAGTGTTTATCTTTGAGAGAGAGAGAGCACGAGTGGGGGAGGGACTGAGAGAGGGGGAGACACAGAATCCGAAGCAGGCTCCAGGATCCGAGATGTCAGCACAGAGCCCGACGTGGGGTGCAAGTGGGTCGCTTAACCGACTGAGCCACTCAGGAGCCCCTGACTAGCAGGGCTTCTGATAAGATTTCCTGTGACAGCCTGAGACCTGGAGGGGATGCAGAGCAGAGCCCCACCAACCCGGATTTTGGAGGTCTTTGTTACTAGAGCATACTCTAGCCTATTCTGACAGGTAAAGTGATGTAAGTACCACCCTACCTTTCTAAAATCTGAAAGATTCTGGATTCTGAAACAGATCTAGACCAAGGATTTCAGATAAGAGATTGTGGATTTTTATTTGAATATATGAAATTAGCACTGTTTCTCCAAGCACATCTAAACTGTGTCGTTGCCTTGAGCATAGCCATTTCCTGAAAAGAGCAAACTAGCAGCCAAGCAGTGTTCTCTGGACTGAGCTCTGGAAGTCAGGGAACATCTCATTTATCTTGGTAGCCTCAGTACCTGGTGTGGAGTGGACACTTGGTAAATAGATGCGGAAATAGTTGGTGTCACGAAGGTGGTTAGTTCCTGGAGCTCGGGGCTCCCAGGGAAAGAGAAAAAAGGGAATATATGAGGTGAAGGCAGGGGGCGCCTGGGTGGCTCAGGTGTTAGGGCATCCCGCACTTGGTTTCGGCTGAGATCCTGATCTTGGGGTTTGTGAGACGGAGCCCCTCATCAGGCTCTGCACTGATGGTGTGGGGCCTGCTTGAGGTTCTGTCTCTCCTCTCTCTCTCTCTCTCTCTGCCCCTCCCCTGCTCATGCTGTTTTTCTCTCTTTCTCTCAAAAATAAATAAACATTTGGGGCGCCTGGGTGGCTCAGTCAGTTAAACGTCCAACTTCGGCTCAGGTCATGATCTCGCGGTTCGTGGGTTTGAGCCCTGAGTCGGGCTCTGTGCTGACAGCTCAGAGCTTGGAGCCTGCTTCTGATTCTGTGTCTCCTTCTCTCTCTGACCCTCCCCTGCTCACGCTGCCCCCCTCTCTCTCTCTCTCTCTCTCTGAAATAAATAAAACATTAAAAACTTTTTTTATAAAAAGAGGTGGAGGCAGAAGTTCTCTATTTCATCTACTTTATAGTTTGGCCTTGTTCAAAGAATGAACTGAAAGCAGAGCAAATCTCGTTTGAAAGGACAATACAGTGACTGGAAGTAAATGCTCATGTGTTGATACCAAGATTAACTGAAATAATTAGCACAAGTAAGGCTCTTAGCATAGAATTGGTTTATAGTCAACTTGTGGTAATTCTAGCCGTTATTATTAATAAAACAAAACAGGTAGCAGTCCTTATGAAACTCTGTGTAAGAGGGAGAAAGAAGCTGACACTATGGTTTTTAAACTGTGCTTTACTGTGTTCCATGGACTTGGAAGTGCCTTATAATGTCCCCCTGGTGGCAAATCTCAGAGCCCGGGGGAGGCCAAGGGTGTGTAGGGCCGGAACCATCAGTGTCCGCTCCGACCTCAGCAGCTCTACTTTACAGCTATCGTGGGTTAGTTTCCACATGGGACATTTTGCTCGAAGAAAGGATCCTATGGATAAAAACATCTTGGAAAGCCATTAGAATAGTACATTTTATTTTTATTTTTTTATTTTTTAGAGGGAGAGAGAGAGCATAAGCAGTGGGGAGAGGAACAGACTAAGAGAGACAGAAAATCTTAAGCAGACTCCGTGCTCAGCGTGGAGCCTGTCACGGGCCTCTATCCCACAACCCTGGGATCGTGACCTGAGCTGAAATCAAGAGTTGGACGCTCATCTGACTGAGCCACCCAGGCACTCCTAGAATAATACATTTTAGAGAGATTGTCAGCAGGTGTTGAAAACCAAGGTTTTTGATAAATTCCATTTTAGAATAAATGAATTTGTTATTCATAGTATCCTGGTATTCTGGCTAATTAAGGTTTTAATGCAACATCTTGACACAACATTAAAAAAAATATTTAATGCTCTAGCAATCATAAGCATATGGATCCTTACAACATTTTCCCTGCCTCCTCAAAACCCAAAGAATAGATTTGGAAATTTATACGTTAATCACATGAGAGTTCTGCTATGTTAGAATTTAATGAGATGTTACCTGAAGCTCCTAAAATCTCCTCCTTGGCTCGTGTTTTAGTGGCTCTGAAGAGCATACTATTAGTATTCTGATTTAAGGTCAAATTAGAGACTTTGAGAAAAGGCCATTGCGTGGATTCCATTTTCAAGGGTCCATTTATGTGATAAATGGGATGTCACTGAGTGACATTAGCTCAGTCTGGCTTATGAATTGTGTAGGGTGTTGGGGGTGGGGTATGTGTATAGTTCATGAGGCTGTCCCCTCATGAGCCAACTGACCCATGAAATCTCGCAAGAGATGCTTTTCCCAGTCACCCTTCCTCACTCCTGGTGCCTCAAGGATTCCTTTCCCCATGTGGGGAGACAAAACAGAGGCTTGAAGCTTTCAGAGAGTATTTGTTCAGAAGTGGAAGAGGAAGGGGGGCTGCTCCCAACACTGAACCCAAGTTAGAGTCTTAGAGAAGGTGGCAAGTTTCCAAAGACAAATCTAATTGCTTGGAAATTTTGTCTGGAGAGAACCCTGCTAAAGTGTGGATGTGTGTGCTGGTGAGGAGAAGCTAGAGGCAGCATGGAATTTTCCTCTTTTCCTCTTGTCACCTATCCAGAATGTCTCTGATTTCTAGGATTCTCAAGTGAGACCAATATTATTAGAAGTCTACTTGAGGTCAAGTGCAGGCTCATCGAGAGCAGCAGTTAGTCCAAGACCATGATGGCCCTGAGCAATATTATCAGAGAGTGTGGAAAAGTGCAACCTGGGCCCAAACTGGCTAAAATGGACTTTTGGGTTTTTTTTTTTAATTGTTTTTTTAATGTTTTCTTTATTTTTGAGAGAGAGATAGAGACAGTGTGAGCAGGGGAGGGGCAGAGAGAGAAGGAGACATAGAATTAGAAGTAGGCTCCAGGCTCTGAGCTGTCAGCACAGAGTCCGACACGGGGCTCGAACCCACGAACCGTGAGATCATGACCTGAGCTGAAGTTGGACGCTTAACTGACTGAGCCACCCCGGCACCCCTAAAATAGACTTTTGAACAAGCACTCAGTTCCATGCAGGAAGAAAATCAGTGACAGGGATTTTCACATCTATATAATATAAGTCTCTTTTATTTATTAAAAAAAATGTTTTTAACATTTATTCATTTTTGAGACACACAGAGAGACAGAACCTGAGTGGGGAAGGGGCAGAGAGAGAGAAGGAGACACAGAATCTGAAGCAGGCTCCAGGCTCTGAGCTGTCAGCACAGAACCCGACGCGGGGCTTGAACCCACGAACTATGAGATCATGACCTCAGCTGAAGTTGGACACCGAACCGACCGAGTCACCCAGGCGCCCCTCTTTTATTTTTTTAAGTACTCTCTGCACTTGATGTGGGGCTCAAACCTACAACCCTGAGATCAAAAGTCACACGCTCCACCGACTGAGCCAGCCAGGTGCCCCATTTGGCAGTAATTGTTAATATTCCCATTTAATAGTTGAAGAAACAGACTTTGTGGGTCTAAATGACAAAAGTTGAGTTTCAACTCAAAATGTCTGATGCCAGATTCTGGCATTTTTCTCTCACTCATGGAAAAACCTTTCCTATATCTAGAACACAACTGAAAATATTTTCTGTTAATTACATTAATTTGGTTAGTGATGCGTACAGAGCTTGATAACACCAAAATCAGGAATCCTCAGAGTGCAGAACTAATAAAATCAAGCAGACTTTTCATAGGCTTGATTGGTTTGGATGAACTATCTTGGCTATTATATCTAGTGTGAGTTTTCTTCACTCTCCTGCTCCAGGACTGACTGCTAAATGGGTTTTTAAGAGGCTTCTGTGTGATGCTTACTGGAGAAGAGATATGAGGTAACTTTTAAGACATAGGTATAGCTACCAGTTAGGCTGTTTCTAAAAGGTTGGCAACCAGTTGCTTGAAGGGGAAATCACGCTCACGCTGGCCCAGAGGTCCAAGTAGGGTGGGCTGTGAGTAGGCAGAATTTGAGGATTCTCCACTTGCCTTTGAATTGCCTGATGGCTTCCATAACATCACATTCAACTTTCAGACCTCCAGAAAGTGCTAAGTTGTTTTTGTTTTTGTTTTTGTTTTTTAAATTTTTTTTAAAAATTTATTTCTAGGAGAGAGAGAGAGAGACAGCGTGAGCAGGGGAGGGTCAGAGAGAGAGGGAGTCACAGACTGAAACAGGCTCCAGGCTCTGAGCTAGCAGTCAGCACAGAGCCCGACGCGGGGCACAAACCCACGAACCGTGAGATCATGACCGAAGCGAAAGTCGGACGCTTAACCGACTAAGCCACCCAGGCCCCCCTGTTTTTGTTTTTTCAGGCGTGTAACTATTAAAGGCATTTTTATTTCTTAAAAAATTATTTTAATGTTTATTTTTGAGAGAGAGACAGAGAGAGCATGAGTGGGGGAGGAGCAGAGAGAGAGGGAGACACCGAATCCGAAGCAGGCTCTGGGCTCTGAGCTATCAGCACAGAGCACGATGCGGGGCTCAAACCCACGAATCGCGAGATCATGATCTGTACTAAAGTTGGATGCTTGACCGACTGAGCCACCCAGGTGCCCCAGCATTTTTATTTCTTTTTAAAAATATATAATTTACGTACCATAAGATTCACCATTTTTAAAGTGTCCAGTTCAGTGGTGCCTAGTATGTTCAGAAGATTGAGTCTCAGATGCCCAGCCTCCTGTGGCTGTGGGTGAGCTGGCTCCGTCTTCATGAGTATTCTAGTCACTGGTCATTGATTTGAGTGGACCCGGGGCCCATGGGAGCCATTTCCTGCTAAGGGGAACTTTAAGGAAATAATAGGATGCAGGTTTCTTTCCAGGCAAGCTAAACTTGGTGCTTTATTTCTTGAAGCTGCAAAATTGACACTTCTTGGGACATCAGGATAGGAGCATGAAATCACAGCTGGGGTTGTAGGAGGGAAATCATGTTTATCAGGGGAACCTCCCCCTTAAGTTTTTCTGAGATGCTGCAGTTTGCATCCCAGGGGAGCAAAACCTAATCCGCTTCTCCAGATCCCAATTGTAGTTTTCGCAAGGCATGGGGATTTGCAGCTGCCCAGCCAGTGTCTCCCTCGCCCTCCCATCGCATGAGCTGGATGCTTGAGACTGAAGTGCTTAAAGCTCAAAAGAGTGCAGTTGAAGGGCCCTGAGTTTCTGCGTCTTCTCCTGTCTTAGAGTCTCTAGGAGGGGCAAAGCTAACCCTAGGGACTTACTTGCAGCCATCACCCTGGGCACATCCTAGAGCATCCTCCTAGAGACCAGTATCTCCCTTGGGGATGGCTGCCCTGGTCAGGGTTCTTGGGACTCTTTGGCTGATGGTGGAATAATGAACAGGCCAGTGGCACTCAAGGTGGGGACCATCAATGCCATCAGCATCTCCCTGAAGCTTGTCCAAAAAGCAAACTTTCAGGGGCGACTGGATGGCTCAGTCAGTCAAGTGTCCAACTCTCGATTTCGGCTCAGGTCTGCTTGAGATGCTCTCTCTCTCTGTGCTCCTCACTGCCGCCCCCCCCATCTCAAAATAAGTAAATAAACCTTAAAAAATAAAAGCAAAATTTCAGGCTCCACCAGAGTCAGAAACTGAGGGTGATGTGCAGCAAGCTGTGTTTCCACACACCTCTGCGAGATTTTTTGCACACGAGAGTTTGAAATGCGCTGGGATGATCCCTGAGCAGGTGGGGCTCAGAGCGCTAGACATAACCAGGTGGCTCTGAAAGCTAGCACAAAACCAGCAAAAAGAAATCAGATGACCGACTGGAAACCTCTGAAGCCACAAATACGCACTTATTGTTCCATTTTCATATATGCCACAAACGAATGAGACTTCCCCTCTCCTATCTGCGTCTCTTTTCTCATTTGGTAATATCCTTCTGCCTTCAAGAAGCTCTTTACTGTTGACTTCATTGCAAGTAGATTAAATTTTTTAAGAAAAATTTTTAAATGTTTTTATTTATTTGTGAGAGAGCGACAGCGTGAACAGGGGAGGGTCAGAGAGAGAGGGAGATACAGAATCTGAAGCAGGCTCCAGGCTCTGAGCCATCAGCACAGAGCCTGACGCAGGGCTCGATCCCACGAACTGTGAGATCATGACCTGAGCCACAGTCGGACGCTTAACCAACTGAGCCACCTAGGCGCCCTGTAAGTAGATTAAATTTTTAAAAGAAAAAAATAGTGGGGAGGGAGTGAAAAGAAGGGATTTTTTTTTTTTTTAAATCCTGAGATACTTAGGAGTCTATGATTCCTAACTGTGGTTCTACTTAAAACTTTTACCTAGGTTTCCATTGTCAAATAAAACCCAAATCTGGGTTTTGGTAAGGTGAGACCTTATTCAAAAGGATTATTGCAACATGGGGAGGGAGCTGCAGCGGTAGGAGGAGAGAACTTTGCAGCAGGGAGATGAGTGACTATAAGGTCTGGAGGTTTCTCAAAGGCCAGGCAGAAAGGAAGTTTTTAAAAGTTTTTTTTTAATTTATTTAAAAAAATTTCTTAATGTTTTACTAATTTTTTTGAGGGAGAGAGACAGAGGGTGGGTGGGGGAGGGACAGAGAGAGAGAGAGGGAGACACAGAATCAAAGCAGGCTCCAGGTTCTTAACTGTCAGCTTAGACCCCAATGCAGAGCTCGAACCCACGGACTGTGAGATCACGACCTGAGCCGGAGTCGGACGCTTAACTGACTGAGCCGCGCAACTCTATAATTAAGATTCTCTTATGAATTGCCTCTCTATTTTGCTCTCACTCTTTCCCGCTTCCCTAAGGCTCATGTGTTTTGTTTCTTAAATTCCACATATGGGTAAAATCATATGGTATTTGTCTTTCTCTGGGGAATTTCCTTTAGAAGGAGGGGTAAATAGGGCTAGAAAGAAGCAGAATGGGCAAGAGGGATGAGCGGGGGATAGGAAGAAGAGGTGAGCAGGAAGTGTCTTTCCGTGGGGCCAGCTGATTCTCATGAGTGGTCAGTAAAGAAGGGTTGGCCGTTGGGCATTGATTGGGCTGCTGTTAGCAGGTAAAGCAGTCCTCTCTTAGGGGCCGTTTCGCTTCCTGTGGTCTCAGTCACCTGCTGTCAACCGCAGTCTGGGAGCAGAGGCTTCACCTCCTGACTTCTCATCAGAAGGTCAACGGTAGCCTAACACCTGGTCACACGCCTGTGTCACTCACCTCACTGCATCTCATCACGCAGGGATCGTATCATGTCACCTCATCATGGGAAGGGTGAGTACAGAACAATGGGATTTTGAGACACCAGGTTCACGTAGCTTTTATGACAGCACGGTGTTATAATTGTTCGATTTTATACTCAGTTACTCTTGTCTCTTACTGTGTTGTAAGGATGTGCGCAGAGGACAAAACATAGTCTATATAAGTTTGGTACCACTCCTGGTTGCAGGCACCCCCGGGGGGTCTTGGGCCCCCTTCCCCGTGGATAAAGGGAGACGACTGTGTTTTGTCCAGACTGGCCAGTGGGTACAAGCAGTCCAGCTAATCATTAATGGCCACGGACAGGAATGTGGAGTGTCTGTTTCCGGTGTTGAGCTGGGGGAATTCACAAGTCTTTTCAAAGTCCTGTGGGGAAAGTGGTTCTCGGTGGCTCTCTGCGGAAAGGAAGCCGTTTCCCCAGAACACAAAAGGATGGAAAGATTTCTTTTTTTTTTTTAATGTTTATTTATTGGGGAGGGGGAATGCAGACAGAGAGAGAGGGAAACACAGAACCTGAAACAGGTTCCAGGCTCTGAGCTGAAACCCATGAACCATGAGATCATGACCTGAGCTGTAGTCCGGCACCTAACGGACTGAGCCCCCCAGACACCCCAGAACGTAGACGTAGAGCTTTCTTGACCTTTGCTGTTACCCAGGCCCCCAGGGCTCAGGTAAGGTTTAATGTTGTCACATGTATCACTGACATATTTTCAAACACGTACCTCCTAGCATTTCTCCAATACAACAATTCTCTTTAATATAAAACACATTTGTTGACTTCATTCTGGTTCACCTGTGTGTTTTGTAATTAAAGAGAATTTGCCTTCTTGGGTAAATGCTAACCTTTTTTTTGTTTTTAGGAGGAAACAGTAACCAAAGTTAGCAATAAATACATGCAAATATATAGCACACGTTGTTGTTTTTTTAAAAAGTATTTTGAGGATAGAGTTGACTGAACTATTTAAAGCTGGCTGCAGGACTTGCAACTGAAAAAAAGGTACATATTTTTCCCCCGGGTTAGTAAACTGGTATAGACAATATGACTTTGGTGAACAAAGAACGTCATTCATTACAATAATAAGAGAACAGTGTGGCTAAGAGAGTGTTCATAAGCTGTCCCATTAGCGCCTCTAAAAATAGCATGGCTGAGGTGCCTTTTTAATGTGGAAAGCTTAATAATTACAACAAAACCACTAAAAGCAGGAGATTCTTTAAGTCGAGGTGAGGAAGGAAAAAATTTTTTAACCCCACGTTTCTCAGTGGTGTGGTCCACTGTGACCCTCAGCTGACTACAACTTCTGTAAAACAACGCAAATCCTTTCTAATATCATCTAATATCACCCTGAGTTCTTGCTGTCAGTGTTCTCGTTTGCGCTGCTGTTCTCCATCATTCTATCCTTCATTACAAGGTCATAAATGGATTGTAGGAACTGCCAATTTCTCACTGAGGATTTGTTGTTGACCTTTTTGGTGTCCTTTGGGGTACTTTAGCAGAGTAGGGCAGTCCTCTCACCAGGGACTAGTCGAAAACTCCTTCATGACAACCACAGTGACAGCGGTAACAAGGTAATCATTTATTAGGAGTCAGCCAGACACTGTCTTAGGCAGTGATAAAGTGAAATCTTTAACTGGGACCACAAAACAGGAAGCCACCCCAGCCCACAGGGCAAATGCAAACCTGGGTTGGCCTGCACTTACAGGAAGCACCTCATTGTCAAGGAAACCGAATACCAGTCACTATCTTCCAACTCCGCTTTAGCTAGCTTCCCTTACCCTAGAAAATAGAAGTGTCTAAATTTTATTTCATTTAAACCTCACGACTTATTAAGTGGATATTGTTTTCCTACACAGATGGCAAAATTGAATTTCCAGGTCAGTCTCTGTCTTCTCACTACAGGAAATTTCTAAAATGCATGACAAAGAAAGCCCCCCCCCTTTTAATAAAAAGTATTTTGTTTTTGAGAGAGAGTATGCGTGCGTGTGTGCATGTGAGCAGGGAGGGGCAGAGAGAGAGGGAGACAGGATTCAAACAGACTTCACACTGACCGCACAGAGCCCGACGTGGGGCTCGAACTCACAAACCGTGAGACCAGGACCTGAGCCAAAGTTGGACACATAACCGACTGAGCCACCCAGGCGCCCCATGGGGTCCCCTTTTGAGCCGAGATCTCTGAAGGCTGAGTACGGGGCTACGAAGCGAGTGGGCAGAGGTAGGCCTGCTCTTTGCAGCCCCTCTCAGCTGTGGGCCTCGGTGACTTTACATCTGAGGCTCACCCTTGCCAAGTTGCAGACACCTGGAAGCAGGATGTTAATGGTTCTGGGATTCAGGATTCACTGCCCCCAGATCTGGCACCTCAGCATTTGAATGTTTGAGGCCAAAGGAACCTGAGGAAAGGCGGGCCCAGGAAGGGCTGTGATCTTCCCTTGAAGCAGGTCAGAGAACCACTTGATAGGTGCCCTCCTTCTGCCTGGAGGGAAGGGGCATCCTTGTCTCGAAAGATAGAGAGGTTCTGAGAAGAATCTACAAGAATGGGCCTGGCCAGGTTTCCCGTTTTACTACCCTTAGCTTGTGCCCTTCTGTCCTATCACATTTTTCCATGACTTTTCTTTTTTAAAAAAGGTTTTTTTAAATGTTTATTTTGAGAGAGAGAGAGAGAGAAAGAAAGAAATCCCAACCGGGCTTGGTGCTGTCAGCACAGGGCTCGACGCGGGGCTCAAATTCCTTGAACCCTGAGATCATGACCTGAACCGAAATCAAGAGTCCAACGCTTAACTGACTGAACTACTCAGGCGCCCCTCCATGACTCTCAAGTCTTAAACCTAGTATGAAAACACTCAGGTGTAACTGTTTCTTCAGGTTTTTATTTGATTATGGAGGCCCCCCTCGCCCCAGGCCCCTGGCCTCGCCTTACCGGGAACTCATTAGCCAGTCGCCCTCCGTCTCCTCGTTGGCACGCCATGTTCCTCTTTGGGACTGGAGGCTGCTCGTGTCTATTTCTTGCTTTCCACAACGTGGGATAATAATACCTTCAGTTAAAGATACATGTGAGGTTTGGAGGGGCAGGGACTACTTTAGAGAACATGAGCTACTCAGATAGACTGTTTCCCTTAGAAAACACTGAATATAGTGAAAAGCGGGGCTCACTTCCCCGTTAGCACATCGATTAACCCTTGGTGGCATTCAGCTGTGCTATGGTCCCATGATAACTGTATGCACTTTTTAAATGACCCTCTAGTATAACCTAGTTCTTCCTTCCATGTAGAAAATTCTTTGAAACTTTCTTTTATATCAGTTTTAAATAGCATCTTTGTTCTCTCTTTTTCATTTTCGGTCTTACAGAAAATAAACTTAGTGTGTTTCAAGAGCATTAGAATTTTTTTTCCATGTTAAAGTTAGAAAACTGAGATAGAATTGTCACTGAATAGAGGCAGGCAGGCTGCTAACATATGTTCCAGAATTTGGCCCTCAGGTTTGAAGCTTCAGAAATGGGAATTGTGTGGTACTCAGAGTCAGTCAGCCTTGAATGTAGCCTACCCATAACTCATAAGAGGCGGGTTTATCATCCGCATCAGAATTTGTTTACCCTGAAAAATCCGGTTTGCAGGAAGACTAGAGTATCTGCTGTATCTGATACTGCATTTTCTCCCTTACAGAAAAGCTGTGGGTTTTGGTAAACCAGAGGAATGAATAAGGAAAAGCTAGATGAACTCACTGGCTGGCCCCCTTTCCCTGTAGATCCCTTGAATATTAACTTCATTGATAAATAAAACCTGCTAAAGGAGAGGCACCTGGGTGGCTCAGTTGGTTAAGTGTCCGACTGCAGCTCAGGTCCTGATCTCACGGTTCATGGGTTTGAGCCCCGCATTGGGCTCTGTGCTGACGGCTCAGAACCTGGAGCCTGCTTCAGATTCAGTGTCTCCCCCTCTCTCTGACCCTTCCCTGCTCACACTGTCTCTCTTTCTCTCTCTCTCTCAGAAATAAACAAAAAACATTTTTAAAAAAACCTGCTAAAGGGGAATTTTTACCAATAGATAAACTCGTGACTCTAATACAAATATAAAATGAATACATAAAATGTTTTATGCAGCACATTAATTAAATGAGGGCCCCAGGAAGATGCTATAGCCAATTCAAAGTAAAATTTGTATGAAGTAAAGAAATGTTGAACTGAGTTTACAAATGGACACAAAACTGGTTTTTCCCAAGGGATATGGTGTAGGGAGTCGATTGAACTGCCACCAGGCAAATGACTTGCATGTCTTGGGCAAGAATTATTTTACATTGCTATTACCTACAATTTATAGAGTTGTAAAATAGCTCAAAGAAAATGAAAGGCTAGAATCAACCCAGAAGATTGTGCTCTACACAATGCATAGTTTTTCCTTTGGAGACCTCCAAGAATCTTTTTTGCTTATTCCAGGTTTTTAAATTTTTTTCAAGTATTTTATTTTTGAGACAGCGTGAGAGTAGGGGAGGGGCTGAGAGAGAGGGAGACACGGAATCTGAAACAGGTTCCAGGCTTTGAACTATCAGCACAGAGCCAGACACAGGGCTTGAACCCACGAACTGTGAGATCATGACCTGAGCCGAAGTCGGACACCTAACCAACTGAGCCACCCAGGTGCACCATCCAGGGTTTTTGTTTCTTTTAATAAACTTGTCTGACCTCTTCTTCTGGTAGACAGTCATTACCTTGAAGGTCAATTGTAGAACTGATTTCTCCTGGCCTTGACACTCCTATCTTCCCTCCCTTCTCCATCACTGGCCAACTGGGATGCCTTAGCAGTATACCCTAAGGAGGTAGCTTTTGTGATTTAAAGCATCCCTCAGTTGATCTTCTGTGAAATGAAAAGTCATCACTTAGTACTTTTGATTTCCAGACCTGGTTGGTCAGGATCATCTTGGATTTTCAGAAATAGAGACACCCAGGTCCATCTCTGGATTTTCTGACCCAGGTTCTTCAGGATTGGAGCCTTGGGACATGCCAGTCTTTAACAAAAGCTCATTTTGGGGGTCTGTGGATATACTCTGGGATAGAGATGAAGGGGCCTGAAAGGAGGAAATGCTCGCCTTGATGGAAAGGGGGGGGTGGGCTGGAGGAGTATTAGAGGTGAAAGTGGCAGGACTTTGTGACAAATATTATAGTGGATGGTGGGGGTGGAGCTGGAGTTTTCATGAGTTGAGGGTGACTTCCAGTCACTGAGCAACTTGCTGGATGGTGGTAAGGCTCATTATCCTCTTTATCATATGTCAGTCATGGAGATGCTCCTATCAGTATGGCTTTTCCTTCCACCACCAATCTGGGATTCATTCTGGCATTTACCATTACTGTAGAAAGTTGTATTCTGTGAGAGAATAGAATTCTCCATGTTGCATATACTGTCTTATACCAAAAACCAATATGAAAATAAAAGACATGTTTGGTAGTTTTAGACTCCATTAAATTTAACTAAGTGGGCATTAAATCAGTCATGCAAAGAGGGGCACCTGGCTGGCTCAGGTGGTGGAGCATGCGACTGTTGATGTTGGGCTCATGAGTTCAGGACCTACCTTGGGCATAGAGCTTTCTTTTAAAAAAAGATTATGGGGGCACCTGGGTGGCTCATTTGGTTTCTGCTCAGGTCATGATCTCATGGTTCCTGAGTTAGAGCCCTGCATCAGGCTCCTTGCTAAACAGTGAGGAGCCTGCTTGGGATTCTCTCTCTCTGCTCCTCAATCTGCACCTCCGGCATGCTGTCTCTCTCTCTCTCAAAGTAAGTAAATAAAAGATCATGAAGATAGCATGCCAACCAAATCAATGTAGTTTATATCCCGAAAAGCAATCTTACGTGAAACCCAAACTAGTATTACAGGTTGCGTTTGTAATACTGTGATGTCGGGGACTAAAAAGGCTTCCTTGACCGTCTTAGGGTCCCTGGCTGGGTCTAAAAATTAAACTGACAGATTAACAGGAGAAAAGCATAGCCGCATGGATTGAATATAAGCTTTCCATGATTCCAGAGCCCTCATAAGGAAGTGAAGGCCCAAAGAAACTTGGTCCTAAGAATTAAAGGAGGAGGGGAAGAGGAGTTAGCAAGACCTGTTCGTTCACATTCCTCTCGCTCCCTCTTCAAAGCTAGGCTACTCCTTTGCTCCGGGAGTAGGAGGCCCCTCCCACTGGAGGATTTGCTGAGCTGTTTAGGGCAGGGATGGGGGCTGGGCTGAGAGTGTCCTCCTTGCTTCTGCTGTCAAACTCCTTCGCCTTCAGTTAGGCCAAGATGCCATATTTTGCGGTATGGTGTTCTAACCCCATCAGTGACTTAGAATAAGAAATATACGTTTGGTATTCCTGGCCCAGAGCTCCTAACATCCCAGTCATTTCCTAAGTGATAGTGATGATGCCTTTTGTCATTCATAACAAGTCCCTTTCAAACATGCCTGACTTTGCTAATGAAGTTAACTTTTGAAAAGCCCCAGGTGTCCTAAGGATGGGGGCTGGTTGCCAGGGGAACTCGTCTTGATTTGAGCACTGGAACTTTCAACGTCCCCGCCCCCCACCTCCGGGGAGGAGCGGAGGAGGGGCAGGAGGTTGAATTAATCACAAACAGCCATTGATTTAACCAGTCATGCTGTGTAATGAAGCGTCTATGAAACTCCCAAAGTAGAGGCTTTAGAAAGCATCCATGTTGGTGAACAAGAAGCATCCGTAGGTCAGAAGGGTGACCTACCCCGAACTCCATGAGGACAGAAGCTTCTGTGCTTGGAACCGTCTAGAGCTAGCCCTGTGTATTTCTTCATCTGGTTGTTAACGTGTGTTCTAGAATATCTTCTGTGATAAGCCAGTGATCTGGTAAAACTGAGTTCTGTTTTGTGAGCTGCTCTAGCAAATTAATTGAACCCAAGGAGGGAGTCCTGGAGACCTCCAGGCAATCAAAAGCACAGGTAGCAAGCTGTAGTTGCCATTGGTATCTGCCAGGGTGGGAGCCTGTGTGTGTGTGTGTGTGTGTGTGTGTGCGCGCGCGCGTGCGATGGAATGGGGGGAGCATGGCAGGACTGAGGCCCTTCCAGGTAGATAGTGTCAGAACTGAATTGAATTATGGGACACCGAGCTGGTGTCCCAGAATTGCTTCATAGATGGGAAACCCACACACCTGGTGCCAGAAGTGAAGCCATGCGGTTGCCGAGTAGTGAGTAAAGGAGACACAGGAGTGCGTTTTTCTTCATAGTATTTTTTGAAGCAATTTCCATAAGTGAAGCAGACATGCTTTGTTCTCAACACAAGCACTTTCTATAAAAGACATAAAAGCCCTTAATTGACATATGCTCCATGTCATAGGGGGAAAATCACCTCAGCAAACAGTAATCGATGATGCCACAAACAGTCCTGTCGGAGGTTCAGGTGTCTCAAATGATGGGGCATCATTTCACCAAATTCAGGGACTCCTAATCCATCTGCGTTGCAAAGGAACAACAGGCAGAGAAAATAGCAGGTGTGTTAGCCTCTTCAGCAGCTGGGGTGTGCCTTCCGGAATGGGCCCACCAGAATACACACACTGTAGTACTGATGATGGCAGGGTTGGGGAATAATATATCGATACAGATCTGTTTCCTTGTGGAGGATTTAGGATTTCCTGTGATTCCCCTTTTCTTTTCCTTCCTCCAGTTTTCCTTTCCAGCTGCTAGGTGTGTGTGTGCGTGCGTTGCCAGGGACCATTTGGATTTTAAAGGCTGAAAAGGAAGTCAAGTTCTTTTTTTCCAGGGGATGACCAGTTACCAGCTGCTTCCTTCTTCTGGGTGTCATTGCATTCAGTCTGTCATTGGCCAGGCCACACGTGGCCCCCACAGAGAACCTGAGAGGCCATCTGCACCTGAGATGCACTGATCCATATCAAGGAATTGCTAAGACGGTTGCCGTGATCTGTTTTCTGGCACAATTTTTTAGGGACTCTTAGGGCTTTAAGCATGGTTGCAAAAGTTGATGTCCACATAGGTACTTGAGGATGTAGATGTCCTATAATACAAAGACGGTTGTGCCTTGTTCTTTTTGCAGATATCTTTTGCCTTTATTCTGTAGTTTAATCCTGCCATTAACTCTTTTTTTTCTTTTTTCTTTTTAAACTTTGTTTTTATTTATTTCTAGGAGAGAGAGAGAGACAGTGTGAGCAGGGGAGGGTCAGAGAGAGAGGGAGTCTGAAACAGGCTCCAGGCTCTGAGCTGGCAGTCAGCACAGAGCCCGACGCGGGGCTCGAACCCACGAACCGCGAGATCATGACCTTAGCGAAAGTCGGACGCTTAACCGACTAAGCCACCCAGGCGCCCCTCCTGCCATTAACTCTTGATGAAACTGTGCCTTGTGCATGCCGTCCGCCTGGCACATCTTGATCATTGCACTCCTAACAGAGTATCAAAGCATATTAAATTCACGTGTATATATAGCTTGTACCTCTACAGAGGTACCTCCCATTCTATTCGTTTTTCTAGCCTCCCTGCCTATAATCATGCTCAATACTATTTGAGTTAAATTTAATGTATTTGCTATTGCCTCAAAGGATGAAGCCCAAAGTCTTTAGCCCGGTGATCAAATCCTTATTTAACTTCTCACCTTACTGTCCTTTGACTACCTACTTAGAACCAGTATGTGGAACAAAGAGGACTTAGGGGGTGGGATCCAAAAGCAACTTTAGGTTTGCTTCCTTTCTCCCTTTAAATCTGCTCTGTAGAGATGTGTTTTACTGGTGTCCAGCGACTCCCAAGTAATATAAATCCCCGTGGTCACTTCAGTTGCACAAGACAATCTCAGTCCAATGAATCAAATGTATGGTGCCACCAGACTTCGTGCCTGAGCTTAAACCTACTTCAGCCAGAGGATGAGTTTGATTGACGTTTCCTCTCTTTCCTCCTTCAAAGCTTCTTCTCCCCTCTCAGGTTATTAACCATGGTTTCTGATTCTTCCAGCATGGAAAGGGAGGCAGAAGAGGGGTAGGCAAGAAAACTGTGTGTGTGTGTGTGTGTGTGTGTGTGTGTGTGTGTGTGTGTGTGTGTAGACGGAGGGAGCAACTTACTTCTTCAGAGTACAGTACTGTCTGTTTTATAAGACTTGAAAAAGAACAAAATGGGATAAATATATAGTTAATATTCGAGATGTTTCAGAGACTTAGGCAGAATGTCCCTCTTAACCCTTCCACAAATATAAAAAAGAAAAGTCAAGAGAGCCAGGGTGGCCATTAACCGCCCACCACCACCATGTTCCTTTTCTACTGGTTGGGTACTGACAGCACGTGACCCATGAGAGGCCTTAGTATGCAGCTGAGGACGTGACCGTGCGTTTGGAGTGACCATCAGCTCTGGAGGCCATAGAAGCACCAAACAGAAGCTCGTAGAGAAGCTGAAAGGGGCTGAAGCATTTTAAAACCTATTAAATGGGTATCACTTCTTATCTTGGAATGTTCTCAAGTATTCTGGCATGAGAGAACCACGTGGCTGGAAAGAGCAAGGCGATTGTAAGTTGGTGACACGAACGATCCTGATGCCCCCTTGGTCTACAGGAAGGCCAGAAGTGGCTTGCTGTAGGCTGTGGTGGCACAAGAGAACCGCAGTGGCAAGTAGATGTAAGACCAAGTAAAGATGACGGCAAGAGAGCATGGTGCCCCCCTCAGCAGCCTGTTTTCCAGTCTCTACAGCCACCCCTGCTTCCTCAGGTCCCACCTAAGGATTCTCAGGGCTGCAGGAATAAGATTGTTTTTCCAACTTTCTCCCTCACGGCGACTCCTCATGTCACACTGAGGGCCGTGGTGGCGATTTCTCTGGAGTAGAAATTCCTGTAATCTTCTCCCTATTCCTCCGTCGTACACAACATGGCAGTATTAACATTGCCTCTACTGAATGTACTGCCATTTCCAAACTTTTTTGCATGGTAAGATAAAAACATTCTCTTTATATATAAAAAAAAAGTCCAAATTGAGGAGTAGAATAAATTCAAAA